>JAQFVV010008423.1:0-31457 GCA_028023455.1 Epiperipatus broadwayi
ATATATATGATAAACAAAATGCAAGTTAAAAAACTTATATATATATATATATAATTTTCAAATATTATTGATCCATTTCAGGCTGAAGATCTCTTTAAGTTCCATCTATCTTCCCCAATATATAGCATTTATTATCTACCTCACCTCATCACATTCCTTATTTCACCCATTCAACTCACATATGATCTCTAAGTTTTTTACAGTCTCTGGGAATGCAGTTTGAGATTTCAACAGTCCAGATCTATTATCATCTCTTTTAGTGATATTCCAGCTCAACACGAGTCTTAGTTTCTTCAATGATATCAGTAAAACCTATTTGTTTTCTCTTTCAAGTATTTGGTTTTCATTCTCTTCTTGTTACTTCTTACATGCATCTCTCCATACTTCATAAAGTGGTCTGAAGTTTCTGTATTGCTTTTTTGTTAAATGTTCAAGTCTTAGATCAGTAAGAACTCGTAAAAAGTCAAAAGCATATTTTCTTTTAATATTAAGTTATTTCTACCAAAAACACTCCAGTCAAATTTAATTCTAGATTAATTTCATCCATTATGTTTCTGTCCATAGAAATAGTCTGATCCAGTTATTTGTAGTTGTTAACTTTTTATAACTTCTCATTATATATATAATAGCAAGTATCTTTCTATTGAACTGACAATTTTATATAACAAGAATAGTCAGTTGTCAAGCATTGGTGGTCGAGAGGTCAGCGACAGCTGCTTTACAAGCAGTTGTCCTGGGTTAGCGGGTTCGCTTCCCGTCTGATGCTATGACACATGGGGGGGGGAGAATAGTCAGTTTGTACTTCCAAATATTGTAAAGCTGATAACTTAGATACTCTTTATAATTATTAACTTTATTTTATTTTATAGTACAGAATTGCTCTAAAGGGTTCTCTATGGCATTTTGATTATATAACACTGACAGAGATGCACACATATATTTTATAGTATTATCATTATCAACTTTTTTATTTTGTAATGCAGAAATAATGTAATCCATTCTAAAGAGCACCGTAGTTATAAAATGCTAACCGGTGATAAACTGATCATTAAAATGTGCGATCACAGTAATTAAGTTTGTGGAGGCCGAAAACAAAATAAATACTGTGAGTTAAATAAATAATTCACAACAATTGGTGCATAAATTAGCTTTTTACAATTTAGCTTATGAATAAAAAAAATATACATACTTTTAATTAAAGAGTGGAATTACCATTCAAATATTGACATCAGAACAAACATGATTTAAAATACTGATCTTGATAAAATGAGCTTAACCTGAATATTATTATTAAAGACTTCTACTAATAATCACATAAAGAATAATATAAAATATTTTTACTTAAAATAAAAACGTAATGATCTAATAAAAAAAATGCATATATCTTTGAGTATATACGTACATATTTTTTCTCTCAAAATGTTTATTATTATACTGTATATATATTTTTAAAAAAAGAGGGATTGTAGAAATATATTATAAAGTAATGAATTTAAGTAGTTGTGATATATTGAAAGTTTAATATGATTTTTTAATTGTCAAGTATTGGTGGCCGAGAGATCAGCGGCAGTTGCTTTACAAGCAGTTGTCCCGGGTTAGCGGGTTCGCTTCCCGGTTGATGCTATGACACATGGGGCGGGTATGATTTTTTAATTGTTGAGTGTTTTTTGTTTGAAAATATTGTTTTTCATGAATATATTATTTAAATTTTTTTTTTTTACCGAATTATAGATATAAACATTAATTTATAATGGGGATTTTCCATTTCTGACTTAACGTAGGCTGCATAAATAGCATAGTTTCTTCTTAGTTAGATTATTATATGTGGAAAAAAACAGTCACATTTTATTGTTTGTATATATATTGCACGCATTTGATAAAGATTTATGATGTGTTTGAATCATAAAAATACTTATGATGAAATAATAAATAAACAAGTTTTTTTTTTTTTCTTAAAGCATTATGTCTCTGTGATATATATTACGTTTCTGGATCACTTTAAAAGGATGATAATGACGGTATGAAAAAGTTTAAATAGATTTGTAATTGTAATGATATTTATATACAACATTTATCATTATAAGAGAAAGTTACACTATCATTATTTAAGAAATTATATTAAAAACAAAGGTTACACACTTACCAGCATCTTTTAATATAGGAAAAATAAATTGATCACTTAATAGAAGATTTATAGTTTAAATGTGTTTTATAAGCTACACTGTAAGATCAAACTTGGAGACTGCGAATTCAATGACAAGTCCATATGTTTTTAACACTTCTTTATTTCTTATTGCTATTTTTGTTTGATGTAGCTAACTTTAAATATATTCTTAATATTTCGGAGTTCAATAGTTAGAAGTAGAATATTTACTTATCTAATAATCCCCTTTTTTTAATTTGTTGGAATTTCTAATTTCAAAGTTCAGAGATATGGCTAATTCTTATTATGATGGTATATAAAAATACAAAAAAAAATATTCTTCATACACTGATCCATAAAAGTTTTCTTAGCCAAGAATAATTTTCAAATCTATGCATGCTAATGGATGTGGATTTGTGCCTACAAAAGATATCAGGTTGACATGCAGAATTTATTCATCTAAGCCTATTATGAGATGACTTCTGATGTTTTCTTTTTTTAATTTTCATTTCTTACAAAACTTCAAACACAACTAAACTGTCCATGTTTTACCTTAATGTTATATGCATTTCTAATAATATTTATAAAAAATAATTAGATGTTGTCTATAATCAAAATTCACAAATACCAGAGATAATTATTGTTACAATTTTAAACTAAAACTTGTTTGCAAAAACAAATGTACAAATACAAGAAAATAAATGAAAAAGAAAAAATAAGGTGATATTTATTGTTTAATTATTTTCACTTTACTCTATAACTATGAACTATGAACTATGAACATGAATCATCAATGGATACTAGATGATATAGTGCTATAATATCACCATCTCTAGAATAACCAGTTTCTGGCTATAGTCATTGACAGTGAACCCTAGGATTCAAAGCTGGAAATAATTCAGTTAAGCATCTATGAACCATCTTTACCACTTTCATACTATTCTATCTTATAATCTGAAATCTAAAAAAAACAGTAAGGTTTCAAGTCCAACTCATTGCTACAACTAGCTATATATTTAACACTAAACCATTTAATATTTCAAGTTTTCAGATCTAGAGATGGGTGAAAATAATCACTCTTGGAAGCATATAATAAATATATAAAAGATATATAGTGTAATGTATTAATCTTGCATTTATGATAATTACAAATAAGTTAGGAAATATAAAATCATATAAATTGATAAAATTAAGAAAAAAATATATGTACAATTAAATTTCTAATATCATCATCATTGGAGATTGGATTTCTCTGTACATATACATACGTATAATTGTTGCATACATATCAAAAATAAATTGTAGTATCAAATTAAAACAAATGCTTTTAAATTTGTAAATATTAACTATAATAAAGATACTGCAAATAAAGCATTATTTTATAGTGGCAATTGTTTTTTTTTTACATCTATTTTTTAAAAAAAGTAACTAACATAGACTTTTATAGTTAATCTGCTACTTTATAAATAAAATATAAGATTTTTTTGTTGTTAAATAAACAAAACAAATAAATTTATTGCCCACTACTTATAACTATTGTACAAAAATTTTAGTAAGTCACATGACATATTTTTACTATTAATCTTTAAAAATCTAGTGCCATGAAATCTTTAAATTCATTGTTCTTTACTGATTCTGTTTGCTAGAGTTTTGGGGCAATAAGCTACATACATATATTCCTTTTTAAAGCATTTTGATACATTAGAAAAATTACAAAACTCATTCAAATATTTTTGTTAATAATTTTAATCAAAAAAATTAATTGAATGATTAGTTGCTAAGGAGTCATGTGATGTTCAAGGACCAAAATAATTGAGGTTCAATCAGAAATATTTAAAATATTAACTCATCACTTCTACTAAGTCACCCAAGGCATATTATTAATATCTTTTATCACTGACTAATTCATTAAAATAAGTTATCAAAGAATATGTTGCACATTTTATTTTTACCAAAGAAACATGTCCACATAAAAATAATGTATTCAGGGTTAATAAATTATTAATGTATTTCTTTTATAGATGTTTTTAATTAGTACAAATCTTAAAAGTAATCCATAAAAATTATGAGATTCATTATAACCATAATTACTATTTGTAAGCTTTTCTTTTTAAATAGAGAAAGGCTGAAGAAGACTGTTGGTCAATCAAAACTGTCAACTATTTCCTTATTGTGAAACACTTAAAATAACCCTCAAATAAGTAAATAAATTTAAAAACAAGTTTTTTGATGTTTGTCTGAATGTTTATAATGATATTTTTTTGATGTTATATGTTGCACTATTTCTATTATTGTTAAATGTTTTTTTAAAAAAAGAACAATTAGATTTTATACTTCTTTAAATACATTCAAATTTAAGTGATAACATTTATATAAAACCAAAACTGCCTAACACTATACTAGTAATAAATAAAATACAAAACCATAAAACAATACAATACTAGATAAAATCCAAAATTTTACCAAAATCCTTACATGACCATGGTTTCATCTACTACAAATAGACCTTGTCAAGTGAAAATCAAACTAAAGGAACAAACATATATATACAAACAAACATATATATACAAACAAACAAACCTTCCCATAATTCATTACCAATATCACATTCCCTAAATATGAAAAGATGTCTTTATAAGATTGATAGCCTCAGATTCAATCAGTTTTATTATCAAAGAATAAAGGAGACTTTGATGATAAAAGTTCTTGAATCTAAGGCTATCAATCTTTTGAAGACATCTTTTGATATTAAGGAAAGATGGTGTTTGAAATGAATTATGGGAAGGTTTGTTTGTTTGTATATATATGCTTGTTCCTTTCATTTTATTTTCACTTGACAAGATCTATTTGCAGTAGATGAAACCATGGTTGTGTAAGGATATTGATAAAAATTTTGGATTTTATCTAGTATTGTATTGTTTTATGCTTTTGTATTTTATATATATCGATCAATTAGATTAACACTTCAACATAGTTTTATTGAGTAATAGTATTATAATATTAATCACTGAACAAAGTTTATATTTATATAATATTTTTTTAAAAATACAGTTTTAAAGTTTCCAGTTATTCAAAATTTACCACCTTCACTTAATTTTATAGGTTCTTTATTTATTTATTTTTTACCATACAACTTCTAGAATATGTTAAAAATTATAATGAAAAAATATCTTATGAATATTTATATATATATATATGTTTTAACATGGTTGAAGGATATGTGCAATTAAATGGTCATTGTGAAATAATAAAACTTTAAAATTTTACTTTTTAAAAGATTATTTATATATAGATTTGATGTAGTACGATATAGAATAAAAAAAATGGTAAAATTTTATTTATTTTTATTTTATTTCCCATGGGCATAGATATTTTGACATAAAAACTAGTTTGATATTGTGAATAAAGTTTTATTAAGTTAATATATTTTGTAAATAATAAAAAAATAGGGTATCCAAAAGTATTTTTTATAAAATAAATAAAATATATAAATAAAAAATACAAAAAAATTTGAAGTTAATCAATTTATGTAAAGAAAATTGATTTAAGTATATTAATAAATTGTAATGGAATAGATAGATTAGCAAAAATGGATGATATATATATTATAAATTATTTCAATTGTATAATATTTTGCAGAGTATTAAAAGGAGATAGAAAAACAGTCCCTACCTTGCGTGAAAGGGATGTAGTAAAAATTACATTGCAGAAATACTATTTATTAAGTAGATAATCTCTAGTCTAATGAATGACAAAAAATATTAATATACTTCCAGCAAGTGGTTTGTGTCAAAGTTCTAAGGGCGATGAATTTGACACATTAATTGATCTGTAGTAATTGGCTCTTTATATATTGAACATTGATAATGATATGTTTAAGGGTTTGGGATCTGGGCCTACTGATGAGTGCAGGTTCAGTATGAAATGTGTATATTGGAAATCATAGATTTTTTCCATGTCTTTTGTCATATGTTTATGATGACACATCTCCACAAGATGTTAATAGCAGATAGAATCCGGTCCTTACCGTGTGCAGGAGTGGTATATTGAAAATTACATTACATAAATATTATTCATTAAGTATATAATCTTAAGACTAATGAATATATATTAAAAATAGTTTGGGTCAAAGTTATGAGGGCAGTAAATTTGATATTTATCTCTTAAACAATAGTATTTCCCTATCTCTATATATACAGAACAATCATAAAGATATGTGTGTAAGTGATTGTAATCTGGAGCAACTGATGAGCGTAGATTCAGCATGAAATGTGCATCTTGTAAATCATGCATCTTTTTCATGTGTTTTTGGTCATATGTTTATGATTACCCCCCCCATGTATTAAAAGTGGTTAGAAACCATAATAATAGTGATAGAGTGAAAATTACACTACAGAAATATTAATTAAATGGATAATTTCTAGACTAATGAATAACTAATAAAAATTAATAATAAATATATTTTGTACAAAAACTCAGTAAGAAAAGTAAAAAATCAAATTGAAACAACATTTACAAGGTAAACATTTATAAATATATTTATATTCACAAAAATATAAATTAATAAACATTACATGACCACCATTTCTTATGCTTGTGTATAATTGTTGTTAAAACAGGCAAAATTCACTATACATATTGCCACACACAGCAATCTAGAGTAATCAATGGATGCCAGAAGGCTTGTCATAAAATCCCCATCTAGAGCCTACTCATCCAATATCCCCAGACTAGTTTCTGGCTTGGCTCCTCACTGATGAAGGCCACAAGCCAAAAACTAGTCTGGGGATATTGGATGAGTAGGTACTAGATAGGGATTTTATGCACAAGCTTTCTGGCATCCATTGATTACTCTAGCTTGCTGTGTGTGGCATACGTATAGTGAGTTTTTCCTGTTTTAAAAATATAAATTTTTAATAAAAAAGCTAAAAAATGTTAAAAAATATTTTTAAAATGATTAAAAAATGTATATAAAAACAGAGAAAAAAAACTATTTTAAATAAAAATGATAATAAAGATTTGGTAAATAAATGTTTATGAATAAATGTTTATGGTATAGATAAAAAATAGTGATAAAGTTAAGAATATGAAGAAAAATTAATAAATAGAAAAAAAAATATTAGTAATTACTGATGGCTAATTAAAATATCTTTTTAAGAAAGTAAAAAAGATGATAGGAATAGAAAAAAGATTAAAAAAGAAAATATAATTTAATGTTTGTTAGATTATTTATAATATTATAAATAAATTAAAAAGTTATTAAGTAAAATGAAGGGTCAGAAAGGATGGACTGATAAATTGATTATAAAAATTTATGTTGATTTTTGAATGTATAAATGAATAAGATTGATATTTTTTATATTATTATCTTTATTGATTTAATTAATTGCAAAGATCATGACCTTAAAAATGTTCATAGTAGTGGATATATAGTTGAGATATTAATGGATATAGAGAAATTTAGTTGAAAGAATGCTCAAGATTTGAACATGGAGAATAATTTTTATATATGGAAAGTAATAGGCCTATTTTGAAAAAAAAAAAAAGGAATTAATTAAATAAATAAATAGTTACATTTTGCTTTCTTTAGATTATTTAAAATTTGATTAATATATATATATGCTCTGCGCACAGTTAATGAAGCTATTAATAAATTGTCAAAATTTTTACTGCCAAGCGCTTTCGGGACAAAAATTTTGACAATTTATTAATAGCTTCATTAACTGTGCGCAGAGCACATATATATATATTAATTTATTTAAGCGTTAATGAAGTAAAATCTTAACTATTAAAATTTGATTCTATATTTCATTATCTTGTAATATTTATTTTGGATTCTGCTAAATAAGTGATGATTAATTTTGCTGTAAACAAAAAAAAAAAAAATCAATAACAATTTTATTAAATCTAAAAATTTCTATTTTTATTTGTTCCTATCTTTTTATTATTTTTTTCAAAGAGTTAAACAAACCTTTATTTGATCTAGTGCCTGAACCTACTCTAGCACCTCTCTGAGGAATGCCAAAGCATGAAACCATGCTCAGAGGTTTGGCGGAGGGGTTTCTGATAGAGATATTTTAAACGCTTTCTCAGGTTAAGCATTTATGACAAAACTTGTTGAGGAATTGGCAATCCACACTGTTTATATCTTACAAGTTTAAGAGAATTGGGTCATGTGATCTATGGCTCTTATTTTTCCTCTATTTGATTTATTTCTGAAATAAATTTTGCATGTAATAATTTTAGTCTTTTTTTTCATAGTGTTTTTATTTGTATTTACTAATCTATTGTTTCATTTATGTTTAATTTTTTTACTTTTTATGTTTTTTTTTCCTGATATTGTTAACAAATATTCAGGATTTTCAACAAATATAATGTTTTAATAAAATAACTTGTTTGTGTATGTTTCTACAAAATATATTTCTAACAATATACATATGCGATTAAAAATAGCATATATACATTTATAAATAAAAATAAATTAAAATATCTCAAACAATAAAGAATAAATATTCTTACATTTTTACTACTAAAAAAATCTAAACAAATTACTTGTTGCTTATATGTGATCTCAAATAATGAATAAAAGCAATTTAAATCTAAATCTAATGCTAATGTAGTTGTTACATATATAATATTTCAATTAAGCAAAATATCTACTGATTTATCCTTTTTTGCAACTTAGTCTCTTTTTTAAATGTTTTTTTATTTAAATTTAAAAAATCTATCTGTTTGTTGGTATGTTTGTTTGTAAACTTTTGAATTATTTTAAAGTTAGCAAATCAATGTTTAACAGAGTTAAATTTAATAGAATTAGTTTAAACTTAGTATATATGTAAAAAATACCAGATAAATCCATATAGGACACTAATATTTTCAGTAGGTCACCTATTTTTTAGATATAAAACATAAAGCAGGAAAGTATTGAATATTTTGATATCAAAATTAAAACTGTTTTTAGAAATTTAATATGTTTTAAGTAAGGCTTGCAAGAGGGTAGTATATATATATTTGTTGCTTTCAATTTATAATTATAATAATATTTTAAAATTGAAGTTTAATGGATTGAGTTCAATATAATGTGTTGAAATTTTGTACATTTTGAAAAATCTTTATTAAAGTGAAATGACACAATATTTTACATATGTGTCTTAGTTTATTAGATATGGAAGAATGGGGGAAAGCTTTTTAAATATTTTAATCTTAGAACTTCAATGTTTTAAGTAATACTCATGATTTTCTTGTTTCTATTGTAAGATTTATTTAAGTAATAAGAAAGTTAGTTTACAATATAGTTTTGTTATCCACTTTTAATTTTTTTAATAATTTTCAACAAAAAATAACTTACTTACTGATTTATTATACATATATAATTTTGTATGCCTACTAATTATAATACATACATACAGAATATGCATATTATTGCAGAAACATCTAAGGATATATATCCACTATAAATGTCAAATAGTTTAAAATAAAATCATACATATAAAGTGAAGTTCATTTACAATATAGTTTTGGTAAGCTATTTTTCTTTTTAAAAATAAAAATTTCTGATCAAAAGCAAATATGTCTAACACTTTTCACTTAAAAAAATATTTCATATTTTTAATCAGTTGTCATCGATGAGCAGATATATCCCACTGGATGGCACTGTTTTTGCACTAAAACACATAAAAATGCCGTTTCCACGGCCGACACCTTCAAACCTGAATTTTCTATAATACAACTTTTTTGTTGTGCTACAGATTGCAGGCTGCTATGTTGCGTCGCAGTACAGCATGTATGTTTTATGCAGCAAATACATTTTCTGAATTCACACAGTTTATAAAATGATTACGGCTTGGGGAGAGGGTGTGTTTTTTTGAATTGGATGGAAATGTTGTTTTCATTGGATTTTTTTTTATTTTAAAGTATTGAAATGTTCAGATTTTGTAAAGTAATAATTAACAGACTTTTTACACTGTAGTGTATTGAAGTTTTAAGTAGTAAATGTTGACAAGATATATGTATAAAGTTATTTGGAATTAGGTAATGAGTCAAGTAACGTACTGTTCGTAACATTCCACAAGACATTTTAAGATTGTACAGTGTGTATATTTTTGAAATAAAAAAAAAAGCGTTAACACAAAAATATCCAGTAAGAAAAGTACAATTGTACACTGTTTTTTTAAATGTCATAAAAAGCATATATTATAAACATTTTATATATATATATATTTGTCGTTGTTTAAAAAAGTTTTAGTTTCTTTCTTTTCTCCAACTACTGTTATTCTTTGTTGAATATAGTTTACATTTATTGTTATCATTTATTTTATAGATGTTAGTAAAAAAAAATATTTATAAAAATACGATATTGATATTTTTTATTTTAACCGTAAACCTAACCCTAAAACTAACCCTAAAGCTAACCTTAAAACTAACCCTAAACTAACCCTAAAACTAACCTAAAGCTAACCCTAAAGCTAACCCTAAAACTAACCCTAATCCTAACCCTAAAACTAACCCTAAATGTAAATGTAACAAGTTTTACTTTTAGTTATCATTCTATTTGAAATAAAAACTAGCGGTAAACAACAACAAAAAAAAGCCGTAACCCCAGTAAAAAAAATCTCCAATAGAAAATTGATTTTTTTCTAATAAAAAGAAAACTAAAAAAGACGAATCAAATTGTAATTTGTTTATTTTAATTTACATTTTTTATTATCATTTAATTTGTATACGTTAATAAAAAATAATATTTAAAATTAAATAATATTTAAAAAAGACGATTTTCTTTTTGTTTTTATTTTCGCATTACAAAAACACTTCAAAATGATTATAATTAATGGCACGTGAATGATCATATTTTATAATTTTAGGGTGATAACTGCGCCATCGAGTGGGATTTAGCAGCTATTCTATGACAACCTTTTAATCACTTATATGCACATATTAAACAGGATATATACATAAGGGTTATGCATATTAATTTATACCAAAAATATCTAGTGATATATATATATATGAAAAACAAAAAACAAGTTAAAAACTTGCTAACGCTTGTATATATGTCAACAGATGGCATTCTACCAAAAACACCATCAAGCGTTTGTTTACATAAATGTCAGAGCATGCATTCACTATCTCTAACTTTAATTCCACTTTCAGATCATGATTCCAAGCTATTTGCTATCATCAGTGAAAGACAGGAATTTTAGAAACTAGATCCAAACACAAACTCTGAGCATTTATGAAACAGTTTCTATTCAGCTTGCAAGTGTGAATCTTTTAGACACGTAATGTCTTCAAACTCAGCATAGTAAGCTAGATAGCTACATGGATCTGATCTCAGTTCAGCATCACCACATAGTAGAAGCCTCTGCAATATATATCATTGCTAGAAAGACCTCAAAGGTACATTTATGAAAAACAAAAAACAAGTTAAAAACTTGCTAATGCTTGTATTTATGTCAACAGATGGCGTTCTAAAAAAAAAAAGCAACATCAAGCATTTGTTTACATAAACGTCAGAGCATGCATTCACTATCTCTAACTTTAATTCCACTTTCAGATCATTGTTTCATAAATGCTCAGAGTTTGTGTTTAAATCTAGTTTCTAAAATTCCTGTCTTTCACTGACGATAGCAAATAGCTTGAAATCATGATCTGAAAGTGGAATTAAAGTTAGAGATAGTGAATGCATGCTCTGACGTTTATGTAAACAAACGCTTGATGGTGTTTTTGGTAGAACACCATATGTTGACATATATATATATATAAACATTACAAGCATAAAGCTAAACTAGTCAATATAAAATCAAAACTACCCCAAATCTAAAATTAAACCAGACCAGAATAAAAATAATATTAAAACACAACCTAAGGTTTCACTGCTACAAGCAGACTTCTCAAGTGTAAAGAAATAAAAAAAAAAACCACACATTATATATACTATTAAAAACTACCCACAAATCCATTCACTTCCAATCCACCCTTAATATTAAAAGAACTCTTAAATAAGTTAATTGCTTCAGAATAATAAATTTTCAATAATAAAGACTCTTTAATTCTTCTTTTGATTTCATTTCTCTTAGTTCTGCTTTGTATGTCCATGAAAAAGATACAGGCCACACTATTGATTTTGATGAAGCTAAGGTTGTCTTCTTTGAGAGAAATGAAATCAAAAGAAGAATTAAAGAGTCTTTATTATTGAAAATTTATTATTCTGAAGCAATTAACTTATTTAAGAGTTCTTTTAATATTAAGGGTGGATGGGAAGTGAATGGATTTGTGGGTAGTTTTTAATAGTATATATAATGTGTGGGTTTTTTTTATTTTATTTCTTTACACTTGAGAAGTCTGCTTGTAGCAGTGAAACCTTAGGTTGTGTTTTAATATTATTTTTATTCTGGTCTGGTTTAATTTTAGATTTGGGGTAGTTTTGATTATATATATATATATATATATATATATATATATATATATATATATATATATATATATATATATATATATATATATATATATATATATATATAAGGGTTATGCATATTAATTTATAGCAGAAATAAATATATATAATTAAAATTATCCCAAATCCAAAATTCAACCAGACCAGCATAAAAATAATATTAAAACACTACCAAAGGTTTCACTGCTACAAGCAGACTTCTCAAGTGTAAAGAACTACTAAAACTAAACAATATATATAATATTAAACATTACCCACAAATCCATTCACTTCCCATCCACCCTTAATATTAAAAGAACTCTTAAATAAATTAATTGCTTCAGAATAATAAATTTTCAATAATAAAGATTCTTTAATTCTTCTTTTGATTTTATTTCTCTCAAAGAAGACAACCTTAGCTTCATCAAAATCACTAGTGTGATCTGTATCTTTTTCATGGACATACAAAGCAGAACTAACTCTACTTTTATAAACTTTTATTTTTTCATTTAAACTCAAACTACTCTGACCTATGTAAACCTTCTTACAAAATAAACAAGGAATAAAATATACCACACCAGGAATAGTCTTTCTATCAAAAACTTCTTTTGTATTATTTAATAAATTATTCAGGGTAACACCCCTTTTCCAAGCAATTTTCTTATTTCCAAACAATTTACTATTTCTACATACAATTTTATAAGAAGACAATTTATATCGCAAAGAAATAAAATCATATTTTTCTTTTACCTTTACATCCTTACAAATATTACTATTAAATAAAATACTTTTAACAAATTTATCAGAGTAACCAACCCTCAAGTAATCTTTATAAAATTGATATTTCTGAAACAAAGCTATCCCAGTATAATTATTTTATTTAATATACCTATGACAATAATTCCTTAAAGCAGCTACTTTATGAGATAAAGACTGATAGCTATCAGGTTTAATTATAGATCTTAATTCTTTACTTTTAACCAAATGACTGCACAGTAAACAATTAGTTTCTACATTTCTAATCACCAAAAGATCTAAAAAATTTAACTTACCAAAATCTAACCCCCTTCCTTCTAACACAAATTTTATAGAAGGATCAAAACAATTAAACTCATTTACAAATTCTTTCAATTTATCATTCTCAATTACAAATAAACAATCATCAACATATCTGACAAATAACTTTACATATAAACAATTCTTTTTAATAATATTTTTCCTCTTCCATATAATTTATATAAACTGAACATACTAAAGGAGAAATAATATAACCTATTATCCACCCTTCCTTAATCTTATAAAAATTACCTTTATAAGTAAAATACATAGAATCTTCCAATAACAAAAGCAAATCTTTAATTACCTTAATTTTATTTTTTGATAAAGAACCTTTCTTAATCAATACAGACATAAGAATATCAATACTGCTTAACCTATTAACAGACTGATACATATTTTCAATATCTAAACTGCCAAATATCCAATTACTTTCCATTTTAAAATGATTAATCTTATCAAAAGCCTCAAAAGAAGAAGAAACTGTATAATGACCAAATCAACAAATTGTTTTAAAAATTATTCAAGAATCTAGAAATACCCTCTACAACACTACCTGTAAAATCAAAAATAAATCTTAAAGGAAAACCATCTTTATGAATCTTAATATTCACAAACATCTTAGCTGATGTAAAATCATTAGGATAGCATTTTAAATAATCTACTCTATTAAACATTTTTAAATTAACCATTTTCTTCATAATATCTATCAATTTTCTTTTAATCAAAGTACCTGGATCTTTATCTAAAAACATATATTTACCATTATTTAATTCTCTATCTATTTTCTCTTTGAATTCATTTCCTTTCATAATGACAAACCTACCAGCTTTGTCTTCATGAGAAATGATTACATCATTAGCAATTAACTTATTCTTAAGATGTTTAATCTCAGCAGGATTAATAACAATTTTTTCTTTCCTTTTTAAACTTTTATTCAAAATCAATTGAATACCAACTTTCTGCTCATCACTCAAATTACTATATTCAATAGACAAAATTATATCAAAAACTATATTTTTTGAATGAAATGGAACAAAATTAAGGCCTTTACCAAGAATATCTAATTCTCTATCATTTAACTTTATATCAGAAATATTAACAACTCTATCATCAGAAGCATTACTCTGATACCCTTTATTACTACAATAAATTTTATTAACTTTCCCAAACAACCACTTTAATTTTCTTTCATATTTTTTACAATAGAAATTTGACCTATTCTGTCTAAATTGTCTCATAAAAAAATTCAAAATTGAATAATTAAAATCTTACCTTCTGATTTTATTTCTTTGCCATATAAATTGTCTTCTTATAAAATTGTATGTAGAAATAGTAAATTGTTTGGAAATAAGAAAGTGCTTGGAAAAGGGGTGTTACATTGAATAATAAATTTTTGATAGAAAGACTATTCCTGGTGTAGTATATTTTATTACTTGTTTATTTTGTAAGAAGGTTTACATAGGTTACAGTAGTTTGAGTTTAAATGAAAGAATAAAGGTTCATAAAAGTAGAGTTAACAATAGATATCTCAGTTCTGTTTTGTATGTCCATGAAAAAGATACAGGTCACACTATTGATTTTGATGAAGCTAAGGTTGTCTTCTTTGAGAGAAATGAAATCAAAAGAAGAATTAAAGAATCTTTATTATTGAAAATTTATTATTCTGAAGCAATTAATTTATTTAAGAGTTCTTTTAATATTAAGGGTGGATGGGAAGTGAATGGATTTGTGGGTAATGTTTAATATTATATATATTGCGTAGTTTTAGTAGTTCTTTACACTTGAGAAGTTTGCTTGTAGCAGTGAAACCTTTGGTAGTGTTTTAATATTATTTTTATGCTGGTCTGGTTGAATTTTGGATTTGGAGTAATTTTAATTATATATTGACTAGTTTAGCTTTATGCTTGTAATGTTTATATATATATATATATATATATATATATATATATATATATATATATATATCACTAGATATTTCTGCTATAAATTAATATGCATAACCCTTATGTATATATCCTATTTAATATGTGTACATAAAATATATGTGTATATAAGTGATTAAATATATATATATATATATATATATATATATATATATATATATATATATATATATATATATATATATATATATATATAAACTATAAGTAATTCAGTTGATTTAAAGTACAATATAGTTTTATATTTTTATTTACTATGCCAATGTTAAAAGTCATAGATTTTTTTTTAATTAAATGCTTTTATTTACCATGCACTAAAAAAGTTTCTTCAATCACAATTGGAGTTTTTAGATTTAACTTAACATAAAAGCATAGGGGTCCAGAAATTAATTAAGTCAATCCTTATTTTATATAACAAGGAATTGACTTAATTATTTTCTGGACTCCACTCTCCTATGCTATTATTTCAAGTTAATTCTTTCAGTATCAACCTCGACTCACAAATTTTTGAATAGACTCTAGTGATGAATACTTTTATTATGATGCAATGTTTGATTTTTTTGTGTGCAATTAAATATTTTTTGCTTATATAACAAAATTTATTTATAGGCTATATTATAAATATTTACGCTTTCTAATAAAAAAAATTCTAAAACATGAAAAATTAATATTTTAAAATTGTGAAAGAAAGTATTTAACTGACAGTTTTATTAATAATAAAGGCAAACATTGTTATTGGCTTCACAATATCTATTCAAAAAGTTAAAAGAATAAAATATTAGAATTTTATGTTATTAAAAATGATATATTTAGAATTAGTTATCATCAAAAAAACAAAAAAATTTCTAAAAGTTACTAAATTGTTATTAAAATATTTCACTTACAGTTTTTACAAAAAATGATTTTCTTTTTAGGCCGCAATGACTTTTCTGTGGTAATGTCCAGTTTTTGTAATATATTTTGTACGCTTTCTATGAGCTATTTTTTAAAAATAAAATGTTCTGAAAGATGATCTCCTCCCGTCGTAATGTGGTTTTTGGTTTAATAATAAGTATTTTTTTGTTTTGTGTAGTATTTAGCTGCAGGAAAAATGAATCTAAAGTATTATCCAATCACAAATTTCCATTTCCTTCATAGCTTTGTCAGAACAATAGAATGTGCTGTCAAGTTCATAAAGATCTGTATACTGCTGATACTTCTTGGAATTTTTTTAAAATCAATACATTAAAAATGGAAACTTCTTAGCAAGGATCACTGCAGCCTATCACACACCATAATTTAACACATAATGCTTTAAATTTAACAACATAGAAAAATAGTGATCACAGCATCATCATGCTATTTAAAATGTTAAACATGATTGTGCCATCACAGCTTACTTTTGTGTAACAGTTAAATCTCATGGCAGTCTGTCACACATCATAATTTAACATATACAATGCTTTAGAACAACATAGAAAAACTGATCACATCATCGTGCCATTTAAAATGTCAAATATGATTGTGCCATCACAGTTTGCTTTTGTGTAACAGTTAGATCTAAAAATTCCAATTGTGCTTGCTTTTGTGTAACAGTTAGATCTAAAAATTCCAATTGTGATTGAAGAAACAATTATTTTTTTTAGTGAACAGTAAATAAAAACATTTAGTTAAAATATTTTTATCTCTATTATTATATAATTATGTTTATGTGATGTGATGTACTGTGGCTTCTCCTTAAACGAAGTCAAGAATATCTCAGCAATTATGCCCAGATAAACCTGTTAGCCACTTTATTTTTCATTCCCCACTCTTTATGCAAATGTATTCACAATCATCAACTAGCTACAGTGATAATCAACAAATTTGAAGTATACCTGGGTCTCGTTTTATGCAGATTATTTTAATGTGATTTTGAAGTTATGCAATTCATGTTTCTTCTTAATATCTTTCATATTTCACTATATTTATTAGATATTAAGAAATTTAAATTATTAATAACTTACTTTGATTTGAAATACTTTTTTTTCTCAAAAATATAATGTTATATTAGCAGCTAATGTAAATATGGCCTGAAGCTGTATTTAGAATTTTAGCTTCTATGTAAATAACCTACTTATACTAATTAGTAAATAATAATAATAGATTTATACTTATGTATAAAAATATCACAATAAATATTTAAAAATTTTAAACTTTTAAAACATATTTTGTTAGATATAACAGAAATAAATAATTTTTTAGATTTTTAAAATAAATAATATCAAAGATTTTATTGATTTTGTAAACTGAAAATAATCTTTTTAATGATAATGTATAATCTTTTTATTTTGATTGCGATCTAATTTTTTTAATATAGAAACAGAAAACCATTAACACAGCACAAGACTGAAAGTGGCACTAGTTGTACATCACATCACGAATCTGATTTCTTACCCATTCACAAATGAATGCATATTGTCAAATAGCGGTAATGATTAAAATATGTATGAAAAAATGTAAAATTAAATACTGTAGTTAATAAAAAAAGTTTGTCTTGCATTATTTTTTTTCAAATATTTGAAATTTTTTATTAGTCATACTTTATTTCCTTATTTTTTTAATATGAATTTTAAAGTAATTTTTCCTTGTTGCTTTGCTTTTATGTGATTTCTGAAAATTACAGAACCTATCCCCCATTTTTCAAGGTAAGTTAAGACAATTTTTATGCAATTTCTTTTGTGTGTTTTTCTGAGGAACCTATCTGCTGCATAAAACAAGACCCAAGTATATTTCACATTGCATTCCATGGAATTTAATAGTGTCATTTCAAGGAATTTCATAAAACACATCAAAAAGAGTTTAAGTAATTCTTGCTATTAATAAAAATTCATGCTCATTTTATTTTGGTCATGCCAAAATTGAGATGTAACTGTATTCTTTTACAAAATTATTTGGAATATTTGATTGTCTCAATAAACATAAAAAAAATCATATATTGAATCTTTGCTTCAATTTGTTAAAGGGATTTTTCTTTATTCATTAGAATATTTTTATTATTGATTGGCTTTATTGTAAAATTGCATTTGTTACTCATTTGTGATTCTTTTTACGAACTTAATTTTTAAAATGGGGTATTAATTCCTTTGGCAATGTAACCAAATTATCCTCATAATTTGTTTTTTATTTTCAATTTCGGGATTGATTTTGAAGCACTGTTTCTCAGATTCTTTCTCAACTTTTCATTGTCAGACAAACTTGCAAAAACTGTTTGTGTTTTAATAATTTCTTATAGCTTTTCCCCCAAAACTCTAGCTTATGATGATTTTCAATTTCTTTTGAAATCAATAATCAACTGAATATTTTATAGTGCTTTATTTTAATTCATTTTAGCTCCTATTTTGAACTTTTTGATAAATTTAAATAGATAGGCTCTTTTTGAATATATTATAAGATTGTAAACAAATCTAATCAGATTTCCTTACATACCCTATATAATGCAATATCTTTATTAAATTCACTAATGCAGTCCAAACTGGGGACTGCATTGGAAAACTAATAAAGATATTGCATTGTATTCGATGTGCAAGGTAGTATATAAATAATGAAACCAATGAGGAAAAGATACTGGAAGGAAAAGAGGAATTTTATAATTGACAAATGACCTAAAAACTTATGAAATGTTTAAACAAAACTAATTAGATCCACCATTTATTTTACAAAAAAATACAAATGTATTATTGACTACAAATTGTCATTGATTTAAGCATCATGATAAATTATTTCATCAAAGATAGTAATAAAATGTAGTAATGTGTGTATGCAGACATGCATTCATACTCAGATTACCAATACCAAAGTTTTTATGTAATTAAATGCTTGTTATATATTTATATTTAATCAAAATTTCCACAATCCTTAAAATATAAGGGGCTCAAACTCAGATTTTCACATGACCCTCAACTCTCCATGCCATCTCATATTGCTGCCACCTGATCACACACATGTTGAAAAAATAAATCACCAATAAACATATTTCATGCTAAACCAGAACTCATCAGTTGGTCCAGATCCACATGTATATACAATCAGTGCTCAGCTTTATATTAAGATAGCCAATATTCATACTTTAATGGACAGGCTTCAAACTACTCCAATGCACAACTCTTCAGATGTCTGTTTCATTGAAAATCTGATGATGGAATGCTCAAAACCCCCATAAGTGCCAAGGTTGTCATCCTACCCATGTTGACATTAGTCATGTGTTAAAAATCTGCCCATCCTTCACATATGTATATAAAATGGATTATTCTCCTGTACATGAGAGGTCAGAATGACTAACATCAACATGGGTAGGACACAACCTCGGCACTTATGGGGGCTTTGAAGTTCCATCATCATATTTTCAATGAAATGGATGGCTGAAGAGTTGTGGTTTGGAGTAGTTTGAAGCCTGTCCATTAAAGTATGAAGCTTGGCTATCTTAATATAAAGCTGAGCACTGATTGTATATATGTGTGGAGATGGTAATCTGGACCAAGTGATGAGTGCTTGTTTAAAATGAAATGCATATATTGGTGATTATTAATCTTTTCAACATGTGTGTGATCATGTGGATCAGCAATATCAGATGGCATGGAGAGTTGAGGGTTATGTGAAAGTCTGAGTTCAAGTCCCTTATATATTACATTAGATGTGCAGGGTGAAGGTAAACCTGTACAGTGTATTAAAATACTTAAAATCTAAAAAGTATTGAAGATTTTTTTTAACTTTCACTGTTCTCCACAATTTATCTTCTGACCGTGCAAGAGCTTGACAAACCAATGATAGCAAATAGATTACATTTCCAGATTTCCCACATCTTTCCATAGAAAGTTAACTAAAAGATTGCATTAGTAATTCCAATAATATGCTATATTCTCTGGAATTTAAGGGCTTTTTAATAGTGGGAACTTGAGTGTAAAGCACTCACATAATATTCTATTAATGCAGTAGTTGACTCTTGTGCTCAATAATTGTGGTTCTGACTCAAATTTTTCATGGATTGTCAAGCAATAAATCATTTGATTATATTACCACATACCCATATCACATCGCTGTACCATTTTGATACATTTTGCCTTGACCTATCTATACATATATATATATTCTTTGTCTGAAAGTTGATATAATAAATCAAAAGTGTATAATGAAGTAAATCAACCTTTCAAAAGTTTTAATGATCAATGAAACAAAGATGCTTTCTAAGTCTATATGCTTTTCAGTAATCATCTTTATAGATGTAATTTTTATAAACTCAAATTGCTTTTAGATAAAATCATAATTAATCTGTTCAAAACTCTCACCAGTGGCATGGAACATTAAACTAATTGTTAACTTACATTTCACATGAACGTCATTGTTTATATGTGTATAACTAATCAACTATAAAATATCTAACAGCTTTTTATATTATGATGTAAGAAACTATATTACTGGTGAAAATAAAATCAATGTCATGAAGGAGGAGGTTTCATTCAATTTGTTAAATAATACCCCCCCCCCCCCAGTTATAAACTGTATAATATTAGTTTAAAAATTCTACAACTAACAGTTAACAACAACAACAACAAAAAAACAACTGTAAAATATTACCTTTAAGTAATGCCTGTAAAAAATAATCCTGTAAAATAAAATAAATAATCGCATAGTTTATTGCAGGGAGTTTATAAGTACCAAAATTGACAGAACCTGGCCCGCGATTCACAAACCTTGAGCTCCAAGTGTATCTACTCTTACTACTACCCAAAATCTCGCATGGCAAATAATTCTGCCAGATATCATTGTTAATTTAATAAAAGTATAATATAGGCATTAATTTGGCGGAATTTAAAATTGCAGGTTGCTATTTGTTTATTTTATATTATCAGATCAAATATTAATTGAATATATACCATCAGAATATAGTAACACGTTAAGTCATAAATTTATAACAAGTGCTGCCACCTTAAAAAAAACATTTTGATAAAAACATAATCTACTTAAGATGTTTTAAAAAATGCTAAAAAAGATGAGACAGGTGGAAAATAAAAATCCAATTTTCTCACACTATATATTTATTATTTAATTCCATTGGGTCCACTTATCCTAGGAGATTATCTGGGTTGTGTTTAAATCAAAGTGAAACAAGTATATTAACAATATCCTGCTTAGTAAATGGTATTATCTAGAGAGGACAGCCATTTATCAGCACTTGCTTAACACAATCACTTCCAATGATTTTGTTATAAACTCAAACTGCACTCATGATTTACTCATTACTTAATAAAACATGCCCCAACGGAATCCCAGCATTTGATATTAGCATGATAATAGCAGCAGCCAAGTCTCCAATTTGATTATTTTAACTTGCTTAGGGATACAAAACTATCACTAGCACTCAATCATCGGGGTCCTACTTTCATATTTCAGCTCTCCAATCATTTTTGCGATATAAGTCTAATCTCTGCTTGGAAAATGATAGCCTGTCAATGTTAAAAGGCAGTTGGGGTGGGGGGGGGGTGAAGGCAAGAGAAAGAAACATCTGTAAAATCAGAAAATTATTACTGTTGGGATTTAATTAAAACTCTACTAATATTTTATCTAAAATATGTCAGAGATGATAAAAGCATTTTATTTATTTTTACTTATGCAGCGCTATCTTTTAAAGTCATTATATAAGTTAATGTTGCAATCACAACTTTTAGTATTTTTCACAGCAATTAACAAATTATTCCGACTTCCTTTTATTCTACATTTCACTTTTAATGATTTTTTGCTTTGCGTAATTTAGTGTAATGGGTAGAATAGGAGAGTTAAAAAGATAGAAGAGCTAAAAATCCACGTATCACAATGTAACTCTATCACTTACGGTACTCGAATTCGTGTGTTTTTTCAACGACAAATCGTTTGATTGCTTAACGATTTTGTTTTGTCCATCTTTTTTTTTTTTTTTTTACCAACTGAAAAAGTTCAAAAAGCAAATGCAATTTATATGATAAATCAATGGGAAAAGATATACCGTAACTTTTAAATGGTTTTAAAACGTTAATCTAAGAATTCTATATACATATTTTTAACGTTCGTCATGAAATTGTTTGGCTGTTTTTTAAGACATGTCATGTACCACTTTTTCCATACAGTGTGCTAAATGATCAATTTAAGACGAAAAATTCCTGGTTCGAATATCCTCTGGATAAAGTAAAACACTTTGCCATTAAAAAATGTCAATGACATATGATGATTTTCACAAAGGCAAACTCTCTATAGCGCCACTCAGTGCAAGTCGGAGTAATCAATGAATGCAGGAAGATTTGTGCATAAAATCCATATCTAGTGTATACTCATCCAATATCCCCAGACCTGTAAGCATAAAGAACAGTGACCATGTGATGTTTGATATATGATGTTCTGAGCAACCAACCAAATGTTAATACTAATCATATATTTTCATCTTTTAACTATGTTTATGCTGTGATCAATGCATTTCTTTTTCATGCTATGACCTGGGATTCAAATTCAAATCATGTGAACATTTTGTCAGGTAGCTGATGATTTCAAAGTGAATTTAAATTTTATTTTATGGTGTCTGGACCATAGAAAATTAGCTTGTTATCCAATTATTGTCAGTAAAACAGTATTTAGCTATACTGACCATAGAGTAAGACAAATCCACAAAATCATTCTAATTTCATTTATTGATCAACTTAGTGAATGCTGTCTTGTTTTTCCACGCTATTTTTAATGCTGTTTTGTCTTTTATATTTTCAACTTCCCACTCTCAGTTTTTACATATTATTTTCAAACACTCTACATATATTGATTTTGTCTATAATTTTCTCTTCTTGAGATAGATAATTGATTAACCTTTTTCTTTCTGACATTCTCCACAGTTCCTTCAATTCTTTTTTCTTTAGATACATATGCGTTCACTCATTTTTTTTATATTATTTTTTTATTTTATACATTTCCAAAAAATCTCATTCTCAATTACTGTGGAGCTGCAAACTATATGATATCAAACTACACAACTTCAACTATACATTAACCCCAAATAATTGTAAATATGGTATTATAACATCTATTTTTCCTCCCTCACTAAATATCACATTTCAAACATGAATTTATGTACCATAATTACATTTTCTTTATGATTTAAATACTACACTCATTTTTTTGCATAAAATGCTTCATAAAAAATTACATTTTTTATTGGCAGAATTACTCCCTTCAACTTCATTATGGACAAATGCAATAGTTTTTTTAATTGGTTATGAATTTGACACATGACTGCCTACAGACAAGCATACATTCATACAGACAAACATACATTCACATGAATTTATATATATAACAATAAACAAACTCAATCTGTTGTCAAGATAACCTTTTTATCATAAAAGTGAATAACCATATTTATCTATTGTCAATATGTTCATATAAACACTAAAAATTGTAACTTGACAATAGAGAGTGAGATTATTAATTCAAAGAAAGTTTAAATAAAACTCATTAAACAGGCAAATATAACTTGTACTGAAAACAGACTAACAAATAGTCAATTATAACATTCAATTTTTACCAGAACTATATATTATTTAGATAATAAAAGCCAGATAAGTTTATAAATGTAAATACAAGAAAGTATCATTACTTAAACATCACCAATATATTGTAACAGATATGTAAAATATACATGTTATATTTTTAAAAAAGTATGTTAAAATTTATATATAGTACATAAAAAGAGCTACCATTTAAGTAGTCAGTACAATAGCAAGAAAAGAAGGAAGATATTTTTAAAATACAGAACAAAAGACAGTTAAGGATTAAACAAAAGGAGAATAAAACTATAGACTTAATTTATTAAAATAAATGATTTAAATCAACAGAAAACAGAATAAAGAAAAATATATACTGATAATTTAATGGTTTAAATTAGATTTTCTATTTTAAAGAAATTGCTTATCTTTTTTTTTTTTTTAAAAAAAAAACTACAGATTCTAAAATGTTATCTTAAAATTATATGTATTCATTTGAATTGAGAAATGGAATGTAGTTATTTAATTAAATATAAAATCATCTTTATCTAGTTAAAATGTAAAATAATTTTCTAAATTACCTAATCAAGAAAAAGGGATTATGTCTTTTTAGTGTAATCTGTGATTAAAAAAGAAGATTAATTAATTAGAAAAAGATCAAAACTGATTAATGATGTGGGTGAACTTAGCCAATGGTTTGTCAAAAGTATTTAAGCTAATGCATTTTTATTAGTTCAATTATTATTATTATTATTATTATTATTATTATTATTATTATTATTATTATTATTATTATTATTATTATTATTATTATTATTATTATTATTATTATTATTATTATTATTATTATTATTATTATTATTATTATTATTATTATTATTATTATTATTATTATTATTATTATTATTCAACAGAGTTATGAAATTATTCAACATAATTTTGAAATTATTCAGGCTATTCAGCTGCTGTAATTTTGCTGCCATTTTACTGAGTTTTGTCATCTTCACTATTAAAAACTTCTATCAATGTACAGAAATCTCAGAAGATGCCCTAACATCACCATGCCCTGCTAAACTCACAAAAGGAGTGTTTATTCAGTTTTCACCATCCAATTTATATACATTCAGTAGCTTTAGATGTAACCAAAATCATTGAACTGTCATTGCTGAGATATCCACCTATTTTTTTATTTATGACTACTGCTGAACAATGAAATAAAGATATAAACTGCCCCAGAAAGAAAAAGCTACATGCTTCTAACAAATTGGGAACTAATTCATGAAGGATGATCTAGAAAATCTATAGCCAAAAACTAGGTCAATGTAAGAAAATAAATTACAACTTTAACTGAAATATGAGGGGTAAGATTTATATTTTTATAAACTTTCTTAAGACTAGAAATGTGTAAACTCTTACTTCCTAATTTAAAATGAAATTTACTATGCTAAAATAACTTTGTAATTAGTTTAATTTAATTTTATTCTTGTTGGTGTGATAATTTGGTTTGTAAATAAATATGTTGTTTTAATTGTTAATTTTGTCTGAATTTTCTTCTCTGCATATCTCATCATATAAAATTTAGTTAAGACAAAATTTGTTATAGTATTTGTATTTTAAATATGCATTACCTGATATTTAAATTAGAGAGTTTTCTTGTTTATTTGAGCTAGCTGTAGAATCAAGTGCTAGGAGCATTTAATATTTTCTCTTGAGAATATTTCAGTTAATTCTCAGAATATTCACAGGAGAGCTATTTTGCTTCTAGCAATTATAGAACAGGAGTAACTGTCTTAAAATGTGGCCATGGTTTGTGTATTTATAGATAATCTCAGTCTGTTAGTATAGTTAATGTGTAAAATGTTGACTATATTTTCCCCTCTGCTTGTGTAACTGTTCAAATATAAATTTATTGAAAAATAAAAATGACACAATCCATTATAATTGGTGCTGAAAGTGAAGGCCTGATCAAGCAATTATCTACTTGCTGCCCAAATCTGAATGTTCAAATAAAGAATTACATATAATTGTCTCCTAAATTAGTTGCACAAAAGTCATACACATAAAAGAAAATGTTATATAATCAGCTTTACCAGGATATGTACACAAAAAATGACCTCAGCTATTAGATAAAGTAAAAAAATAGAAAATAATTAAAAATAATTTGGTGAGAGATGTGAAAATAGAAAAAAGGACCAACAGCAAAATAATAACTTTGTTATAGTATAATAATTGTGTGTGTATATATATATAATGAGCATACTAATAGCTCTAAACAGACTTTTTTTGATAAATGCTTCAAGAGAAAGCATTTAAAATCTTTATCTAGAAATATCTCCAAACCAATTTTGAGCTAATGTCTCTCATCGGTGAGGCACTAGGACATTTAGACACTAGAACTAAAATACAAACTCAAGCCCAGCATTTATTGAATACTTAACTATTAAGTAGAAAATCTGGAATTTTCAGACATCTGTATGTCTTCAAATCTAGATATCTAACTTAAATAGCTATATGGGACTGAATGTCCAAGAGCCATCAGCTTGAAACCAGTTTGCGTATATGGATAATTATATATAGAGATTATGAATGCTTTCTCTTGCAGCAATTATCAGAAAAAAAGCTTGTTTAGAGCTATTATCATGCTCATTCTATTTACATTTGTAAATAGGAGCTTATTAAATTAATTCATGTGATGTATGACTTGATTTTCTTACTAATATATATATAAATGCATATAGTTAAAAAGAAAAATAGGTAATATAATTAAAATTTTAAAAATACATAGATAAACTAAAATAAATAATTAAAATTATAAAATTAGATGTCTCAAAACAGCAACAGGCAGATAATGTTATATGAAACTGTGGTATGGAAGATTGGGTCAACACACCAATTAAATGAAAGAATAAATTAAATTAGTTTGAAAAAGTATAATAGATTAATTAAAAGAAAGAATATAAATAAACAAATAGTAAAATGATATCAACATTGAACAACTAAAAAGTAACTATTATCATTTAAAAATGATAACATTAAAGAGTATAAATGCTTACAAGAGCTAGAACAAAATGAAAACTCAACATAAAGAATTTAAAAATGTTTCCAGTAAGGAGCAACAACAAAATAAAAGTAAAAAAACAAGGTCTCAAACAAGCAAGAAAATAATGACATCATGATAATGATGTTTAAAATGTTTGATGAACTTAAAAACCAGAATAAGGAGACAGTCAAAAAACTTCAAAAACAAAATGAGACATTTGAAAATCTTCAAAAACAAAATAAAGAGACAGCTGAAGAGATTAAAAGTCAAAATAAAGAAACAACTGAAGAGCTTAAAAACCAAAATATAAAACTAGAAATCCAAACTTAATGTTTGAAAAATTAGAGCATCAGATTAAATTAGGTTATGAGAAACTGAAAGAAGAGATTATGAAAGAAATAGGTGGAAGTCTAAATCAAGTATAAACTGAAATTAAAACAGCATATCAACAGATTCAGAAAAATAAACTAGAACAGGAAGGAAAAATAGAGCTGTTACAGAAGTGGTAACAGAGAATAAATTAGAAAATAAAAAACTAATAGAAAATATCAGGACAGAAATTCATAATTTAGCAGATAAAATTGATAAAATAGATTTAAATAACAGCAGTTCAAAGTGAAACAGAGAAATTAGTAAGGTAAGTGAAAAAAATACAATATAGATTTTAATAATCATAGGCAGAAGAGTGTGTTAATGTAAATATGCACACACAAAATAACAGCTCTGCAATTGTCAATCAATTTCTAAAAATATGTATATTTTCAAGGTATGTAGGTGAAGATCCCACTGAACATATTAATAGCTTGGAAAGATACTTTATGTTGAATCAGTTAAATGAAGAAGCCAGGATCACGATTGCATACAGCTATCTTCAAGGTACTACTCAAACTTGATGAGACTCCCCTTTAAGAAACTGATAACATTCATTCAAAACAAACAAGTCCTGCTAATGCCAGGAAGATATTATGTACCAGGAGTTGCAAGAAAAATGGCAACCTGGTGAACCTTTTACTCCATTTTTTCATAGGTGAGTGGCAAAATTAAGAGTATTAATGGATAGTTCATTCTCTGAGCAACAGATTATTAGGATAGTGTGATAGTTTTTCTTATAACATAGAAAAGATTCTCATCAACATTGAGAAGAAGTCAGTTGAGAAAATGGTCAAATTATAAATGTTTTTGAAAGCACTAGACCTGTTTACAAAACAAAACACAGGGAATTTAAACTCTAACTTAAAGTGCCAAACACATATGCCATGAAACTTGGTCACAGGGGAAACTTCTGGAGTGGATTCAGAAAGAGATGATTTTCTAGCAACCCTGAAAGAATGAAAAATTTTAGGTGGACTAGAAGTGATTTGTAGAAGTGTTTTGTAAGGCTGGATTTGAAGACATTTACATGTCTGAAAAATTCAGGTTTTCAAATTGATAGTATATTTAGATAAGTGCTGACTTTTAAGTTGATATTTTAGATCTAGTGTCTGGAGCGCTAGCTCCTCACCGAGGTGAGCCATAAGCTTAAAAACAATTGGTCTGCCGATAAGGACATTATCTTTTGGCACTTATAAATTAAAGCTTCATTGGAGCTAGTAGTAAGCTCCCTCTAGTGAACATATATATATAACATTAAAATAATTATCACTTTAGTTAATAAATTGGTTAAATGAAAGAAAAAATATTGAAATGTTTATATTATCATTATTTTTTACTTAATTTGTGATAATGGTATGAAGATACAAAAAAATTAGCATAATCTAAATTAGACTTTAAAGACCAATTTTATTTATTTCATGTAGGTCAATGTGTTTATATAACTTCACGGTATTGAGACTATAAATAAAGTATTGTCTGACATTTGATAAAATTTACATTTAATAGAGTAATAAAAATATAAAACATTTTTAATGCATCTTCAGATGTAATACTTTTGTAACATATCCTTTTAGATATCAGATAACATTTGATGACATAACACAGATACAAATTACAATTGTGCCATTTAAAAATAATGACATAAACATACACACACACACTCACTACAAAAATAGTTTAATTTTTACCACTTTAAAAAAAGCATATGTTAATAAGAAGCACCTCAATTTTCTTACCTACCCAAAAAAAATGAACAGTGGTATTAAAATACAATTTATTTCACTTAATTGGAGAAAGGCTATTTCATAAATAATAGATCACTTAGTAAAATTAATTAAATCATAATCAAAGGTAGAATTTAAAATATAGTTTCTACTTGAATTAAACAAAACAATGTAAGTTAAAGTTGATCTGTAAGGCAAAAACATATGATCTGAATCGAAGAAAACAAAGATACTATAAATCAACCTGAGATAAACTTTGAGTAAGTCGTAAGTTGCAGATATATAATCAGTCGATCCGATATTAACTTTTTGCGCAAAAAATGATCTTGTAGACTTGAATACTTCATCGTACTAATGAAAAATTAACCACTCTTAGCTAGATACATCTTTCAAAACTTCCCACATCATCAGTGTTACCCTAGAAATAATCAATACCTTATAACATAGAAGTGGTATTAATATTTAAAATACCGTTTAAAAACGATATATCAGGAATAGCTGATTGTTTATTAATATGATAGCGCATAAATATTTCATAGAATTTTCTTGATCGAGCAAGATGAATTAATTATAATTCCCAACCAAATACATATTTTGCTGACTTCTTTGTTTATGTGCATATATATCACACAATGTTATTTTTATTTATGGATCTTTTGAAAAGACATGTTAATACGAATCACGCCACTATTAATTGTAGCAGTACTTCATTTCAACCAGACTGGTAATTAATGGAGGATTTCATGAATATATCTCAATATTCAGTTAATGATACGTTCAAAACATATTCTCGAGCACCAATTAATTATTCAGACTTTCAGCCAGCAAAAAATAATAAAGATTTATTGTAAGTTATTCAAATTTTCTATAGGTTAATAGCCGTTTACTAAAGGTATTAGCTATATTAGTTTGGAAACTCGAAAGCTTTATTGTTTTCCAGTTGGGGGAAAAGAAAGTCAAAGTGATGGTACTGTTGATCACCAATCTTGATTTTATACAATCACCTTGTTACAGGTGGAAATTCCAGCTTTCATTTAGAAAATGATTAGTTACACTGTAAATAGGTGTTTGTTCAATGGAGTAATAAAATTAAAGTAGAGCTCTGGTTCTAACTTTTAAAATTAGTTTAACCAATAAATAATAAAAACATCTATAATACACAATAAAAACTACAATCTAAGCCAGTTCATTAATTACAACCACCTTTAAAGCTCCCCAATACGACTGTATATATAAATTAATAATCAATGCTTATGTCCCCAATTATAAAAAAATATAAAGTAATTCTCCAAAAACCATAAGTACAATATTTAATACAGTAAAATAATATTTTAAAACAAATATCTACTATATTCTAATAGAAGTACTTTCATTACCTAAGTAGTCAATAACAAACTATATTCAAATTTCACTTATATACATTGTAACCATCATATAAATATGTCTTTACATTCATTAAAACTAAAAACTAGAAAGTTCGCAAATAAAAGTAAAAACTAAAATGCAAAAATGATAAAGATTAGTTAAATCCATATTTGTATCTACATTCTACAGATGCTAAACTTTACAAATATTTTTTTTAAAAACAAATAAGTATTTGAACTGCATCTTTTTTTTATATAAAAAAAGTAGAAGATTTAAAAAAGAAAATCAGATATTAATTAATTCCTGTAATCTGTAAACGGAAATGATCATTCATTAAATTATCTAAAAGCTGTGTAAAAAAAAAGTCAGATGAAAAGTTAGATAAGAGAAGAAAGAGATTTTTAGCTTTAAATTCAATAAAATGTAACAACAAGGCCTGGACCAGTAACGAAAAAAATTTTTCAGAACAGTGACGCTTTGTTCACAGAATCCATAGCGAGGACTCATAAAAAAGAAAAATAATGAGTTCCACCACTATGTGTTTGAGAAATGAATGGTAGACATACATACCACAATCTCTCATTTAAAAACAAAGAAAAGACTGTGATACCTTGAACCAGTAATGCATATCTCCAGTACATTAGTCTTTCAATGGAGGATTCGTGAAATTAAAAGCGAAACCTGAACTCTTCGCACCATATGTTAGTATGAACTGAACAATGACTAAAATCAATTTTACTAACTATCTTCACAGTTTTATAAATTAATAAACAGGCTAACTTAAATGTCAAAAACGGACTCTTATCTGACTTTGTAAGTTTTTTCAAATTAACAATGTTTTTCTTATCATTTTTCCAATTGATAAA
>JAQFVV010008424.1:0-31445 GCA_028023455.1 Epiperipatus broadwayi
ATCTTCAAATATTTTCGAAAATAATTTTGTTTTTTTATTATTCTCTCTGAAAATTATGTTTTAATTTCCATAAATATTATTTAATAATAATTTAAATCGTATTCGAAATGAAAATCTCAGCGTTTTTTCTTTATTTTCTTTGATCAGGCAGTTTCTTTGTTCTTTCCAGCCAATCAGAATGTCTTTTTCGGCTGAGAGCATGCTAAGAACCAATCACAAATAATGTTCCTTCTTTGTTTAGGTTTAAATGCGTTTTTTTTTATTTTTTACTTCTAAAATAAATCGGAAGATGTCACCATCATACAGAACTTTTAAAAACGAATTCAATACATATTTAACGAATTTTATCGTATAAAAACGAACTAAGTTAGAGTGATTTTAGATGTCGACGAGGAGTCTCGTCGAGCGCGGGAAAAGGGTTAAATGTATATTTAATATAATATATTATGTGCAAATTGTCTGTGGATCATAGGTGTAAAGATAATGACATGACACAATTTTGTTATTTGTAGTTATATAATTAGTTTATAATAAATAGTGTAGAGTTTTCAAAGATGATGTTTTGTGATTGATTGTAGAAGTGAATTGAGTGGAGATGAAAAGGTTGATAGGGAATTATTATTTTTGAAATATTGATAATAAGTACTGCATACTAATAGAATTGAATTTTAAAAAATATAAAAATGAATAACTGGGATAAAGATTTAGAAGTTGAGATGTCTAATTTTATTGTTGAGGATAATAGTTGTGAGGAGAGAAAAGAAGGGGAGAAATTAGTAGATTTTGAGACAATATTAGAAAATACTCAAAATATGGATAGTGAAATAGAGGAGGAGGAAGAGATAATTTTTAAAACAGTAGAGAAAGAAGTAGTAAAAACTGAGAAAGGTATAGAGAACTTCTCAATGTTTGACTTTATGAAGCATTTTGAATTAATGAGTCAAGGTATAATTGATTCAGTGAATAATTCTATTAAGAAGGAAATAAGAAAGGAGAGTAATTATATTAAAGAAGAAATGAGAGAGGAGAGTCATAAAAATAGTATTAGATTTGATGCTATTAAAGAAGAAATGAAAGAGGAGAGTAATAAAAATAGTATTAGATTTGATGCTATTAAAGAAGAAATGAAAGATTCTTTAAAAGAAGAAATGAAAAGGGAGAGTAATTCTATTAAAAAAGAAATGAATATGAAGTTTGATACTCTTAGAGAGTATATAAATAAAAATAATATAAAAGTAGAATCTCTTGAGGAAAATATTAAAGAAGTTAAAGAAGATTTAAGTAAAGATAGAGAAGAAATAAAATTTTGTATAGACAATATAAATAAAAAGATTGATGATAATTCTGAAATTGTAAAGAATTTTAAAAAAGAAGTGGAAGATAAAATGAATAATCTGGATATAAGATTTAGTAAAAATGAAGAAGTAGTTGAATCTTTAAAGTTAGAAGTAATAAAAATTGATGATAAAAATCAAGAATTGTTAGAAAGAAGATTTTGTGAATTTTCAGAAAGCACGATTAAAAGTTTGAAAGATCAAATAGCAGAATCTATTGATCAATGTAGGATAAATAACAATGATTTAGCTTTAAAAATTGATAGCTATAAATTGAAAGTTGATAGTGAGATTTGTGAGGTTAAAAGGAATGTTAATAATGTTAGTGAAGATATTAAAAGTGTTAGGAGTGCAATAGTTCAGACTAAAGGAGATATAAAGGATGAAATAGAGAAGGAATTAATTGAAAAATTTAAGGAACTAGATGTTAAAAGAATCGATGAACATAAATATCGATCAAAGGTAGGAGAAAATTTAAAACGTATGCAAAATGATATAAAAGAGCACGCAGGTATGTTTGAGCAAAATAATGATAAGTATAAAGAAATCTTAGATAAAAATTTGGACGAATTTAGGAAGGAACAGAAAGGGTATGTCAAGCAAGTGCTTGAACAAATGGATTTAGAGGGGAAATTTCAACAGATGTATGACCAAATAGAGATAAAAAATGTAAATAATACAAAGACAGAAGTATTAAAAGGGAAAATAAGTGATAAAGCATATGAAGATTATGTTAATTCATCACGAATAAATAAAGTAGAATTGGTAAGGAAGGGTAATAGTAATCAGTCAGAAAATACTGTTGTGAAAGAAATTGATAGTAGACCGAGTAGAGAAGTGGTTAATTGTGAAGGAAATGCAAATAATTCAATGGCTTTACGTTTTATGAAAGTCAAACCATTTAAAGGAGAGTATATGGAAAATCCCTCAGAATTTTTAAATAATTTAGACGAATTATTTTCCATATGTTCATTGTCAGAAAAAGAAAAAGTGGCAGTTTGTAGCAATCATTTGTATGGAATTGCCAAAGATTGGTGGCAATCACTGTTTGAGAAACCAATAACTTACGGCGACTTTAAGTGTTTTATTGTTGGAAGTTTTTGGAACTCTGATAAACAAGATTGCATTAGATACCAAATTACTCAAGAAAAATACCATATCAGCAAAGGCAGTTATACAAGCTTTTTCAGAAATCAAGCTGTTCGGTTGAAAACATTGACTGCTTGTCCATTATCAGAAGGACAGATTGTAAGAATTGTAAGGCATAACTTACCTAAAAATGTTGAACAGTTGTTGATAGCTGCTGATCGTGGTTCAATAGAAGAAGTATCAGAGGTATTAGATGCTCTTGAAGTAGCTGAATTATCTATGGACAATAGATTTAAAATAAACAAAGATAGAAATAATTATCTGTTAGCAAATATTAATGTTAACACTGGTGTGAGATCTTCTACAGGGTATAAAAGGAGATTTGAGTATAGAGGTAGAGATAGGATGTCTCCACACTTAAAAAATTTTGTTAAATTTGATACATTTAGGGACAGAAATGATGATCAAAATAATCAGCCTTCTACTAGTGGTGTGACCACAATTTTAAAAAGACCAGCTAATAAAGCTAGTAGTAAAAATTAAATTAAAAAGGTCTTTCCATGTTAGCAACCTTCAAAGAAATCAGTTCAAAAAATTTCTTAGTCTATATGAGGGTCCATATAGAATATCTTGCAAAGTAGGTGAAAATGCATTTATGTTAACCACACCAGATGGTGAGAAAGGAACTTATAATGCAAGAAGTTTAATTCCATATCCTTCTGAAGTGTGAATTACAATTTTCAAAGGATGTATTGTGGGTGAAGTTTTTGGTATGATGTTCAGATATTATATTTTTATATAATGAAATAATTTATTATCAAGTCAGTAAATGTTAATTTAGGGAGAAATGAATAATATGATAAGAGTGAGTAGATCTTATAAAAGATCAATTTATGAAAAGAGTTATGGATGAATTTAAGAATTTTCATAAATATTGTAGTAGTGATCATAAAATTAATAAATCTTCAGGGATAAAGTTAATCTCTTTAGATGAAAAGTGTCTAAATTTATTAGATAATGATTCATTAAAAACTGCTAATGAAACTAGCAACAAGTGTAAAAGTAAAATACAAAAATGTGATTTAAAAGATAGTGTTAACTATAGAAATATGTATTTATAGTTTAGTTTGTGTAAAAGGTGTTATTTAAAGGAATTTAAACATATGATATTTCATAGTAAGATTAGGGAAATAAAAAATGACCTAATTAAAGATATAAATAAAGGAAAAGTGAGACTTAATTTTATAAAGTAAAAGAAAGTCATGATGATTTTATTTAAAATGTTTTCTGGTTGAGATTTTAATGTGAAGTTCCAGTGCTTTATAAAATTTCATGTTAAAGTGATTTATTATGATATTTAATGATATGAAAAATGAAGATGTTAATTGTAGATTAAAGAAGATGAAGGTAGATGGTTAATTTAAAATTTTTATCCGAAGGAGGAGGATATGTGCCCTTTTGTATGGGTCTCCATAAATTGTTGTATCAATCTATTAAAAAAATTTTAAATTTAAGATATATTTAGCTATATGATGTTAATTTTATTTATAACAATCTTTTAAAAAGTGTAATTAAAGTAATTCATGAGTATTTGATATGTGAAAATTGTGCTGATGTTTGAGAGAGACGTTTCAATAGGGATGATAATAGTATATGGTTGGGAAAACTGGCCATAATCAATACTGCATTAATAAATTTAATAAATAAATGTTTAAAGTTAAAGTTTTAAAAAAGACAAGTTAAAATTAAATGCATATATTTATTGTTGATAAAGATTAATATTTAATAAATGAATATAAATATTTTAATTATTAGTAGTACATAATAGAAGATTAATATTTGATTTTAATAATATCGAATTATTATTTTAAAAATTGTTATAAGATATTATTTATTTTAAAAATATTTATTTTTAAAAAATGAATTGTTAGTTTATTTTTAGATTATTACAAGCGTTTGTAGCTTTGTTGTAAAAACAGATGTTAATTAGACACATACACACATGCTTGGGAGTTTTTTTTAGTAAAGTTGCAAAACTATTTTAAAATTCTGTTATAAAATTTATAAGTATTATATTGGCTATCACGAGATAAAAATAAAAATAATTAATGTGAAATATTAAATCTGATTTTTAAAATACTGCTTAAAAACATAACGAATAAAAATAGACTTAGTTTGTTTATAAAAATAATCTTATAAAAGTTAAAAGTGAAATAAAGTAAGAAAGAATATTTTAAAAAATGTTTAATGGATTTAAATAAACGATAAAGATTAATTTAAGAATTTAATAATGTGATAAATAATAAATATTAAATAAGTCATTATTTATTTTTAATTCTGTCTTGTTGGTAAAATATGTAAATAAGCTAGCAAGTTGATTGTTTAATTCACCAATCAAGTGGGGAGTTTCTTCCGGTATAAAACCAAGGTTCAATTGTTCGGAGGGGGATTGTGATTGAAATTCTTAAAGTAAAGTGTGCTATTAGAAATAGCTAAGTAATTATAGACGCTCTCAAAATCGTTTTAAAATTATAAGAGAGTAGTTTTTTAAAATAATTTATAAAAGTTTACCGATAAATATGCAGTGCTAATTTTAACTATAATTTCCTATTGATCGTTTCTATTGAAGCTCAATTTACTATCAAATAGTCATGAAAACATCGTATAAGGATAAAATGTATTGGAGACTTTATACTAAAAATTTAACAAACGCTGGATTAACTAGGAGAGTTATTAGATGCATAAAAGTAATACGTTGGACCTTATATAATTTTAAAAGCTGATGGTAATTAATTTTTATAAAACAGATATTTAAAAGAATGAGAAATACTTCTTTATGAAGAAAGTATTTGTAAATTATAAATTTAAGTATATATCTTGATAAAGATATGATAATTAACAGTAATTATATAAATACTTGCCTTGTTAAGTCTTTATGGTTTAAAAGACTAAATTTTGACAGTTTTAAAAGGCAAATAAATTGGAAATTTAATGGGTAAAGAAATACCTATAAATAAAATTATTATATTAGTAAAGTCTGAACGCTGGTCGTACAGAAGAATCTAAAAGTAATCTTACCTAAATATTTGTTAAGGAATGCGCAAATCAAATATACGTGGATATCCAAATCAATTTTAAAATAATTAAATAAGAACTTTATAAATTATAGACTAATTCTAAAAAAAAAAATAATAACTTTTAAATAATATTTTTTTTTTCATCTTTAAAAGAAATGAATCCGGATTCCATAAACTATTTTAATTATTATTTTATTCTTATGGTGGAACTGACTTTGACTTTTATTTTATTTTTTTAAAAAAAAGAACGTTTTCATTTATTCCATAAAAACTTTTAAAAAACACGTGATGTACCGGAAAAGGAAGTAATGTTTGGTGAAAATTTGTGCCTAGGAAAAAGAACAATTATGGTGAAAGAAGACACCGTTGGATTTTATGTAATATGTTTTTTTATTTATTAACTAACATAAATATTTAATTAATTATTGATTTATTAAAGATAGGAAAGGTACATTTACATTTTTTTAAAATAATAACTAAATATTAATATAACTTTTCATTGCATAAAGTTTATTTTATAATTATACAACACGTAATATTTTAAAGAATAATTGTTGAGTGTAAATGTGAAATTATTTTTGAAACTGTAATCCTGGAGGACATCGTGTGACGGACTGTACATTAAAGTATCATTTATGGTAAAAAATTATGTAATAATAATAATTTGATGTATTTGCTATGTTTTCTTTAGATCAACCAAATGTTATTTGATTGTTGAATGAATGTATTAATATTTAAATAATATACACGCATAAGATTAATAATAGCAGTTTTATTTTAATATGCATACTTTAAATTGATGATGTAAATTTAGTACAACGTAATATGAGAACCTAGAAATAATTATATGATTCTTTCGTGAATAAATTTTAATGTTTCTGTTACAATATTAGGAATTAGATTTATTATATTAGTGTAAGTTATTTATTTTCTTTTCAAGTTAGTAAGAGGTATAAAAATCTATATTTTATTTTTATTTTATTAGATAAGTTAAGTTAATTTTACATAGAAATTTATATTTTGATTGAAGGCTTATCGTATATAGATGATGAGGTATAAGAGATTTTTGGATAAATATTTTTTTTTTTTTAAAATTGGTCATCTATTTTTCTGAAGTTAAATAAGGTTAAAATGACTTTTGTAGATAGAAGTTTATTAGGAAGGAATAAGAATAACAAGTAAAGAAGAGTAATGATTTAAATAGAAAAGAATCATAGAATTTTATTTGATATAATACTTTATAAAATTTGAAATTGTTGAATAATTTTAAATATTATTATAAAAGAACATATACGTATTGCATATTTTGATAAGACATGTAGTATGACATTATATCGGAATGAAATAAATAGTTATAATATAATAATTGTTATTATATTACAAAGTTATATCAGTTTATACATTAATTAATATTTGAGTAATACTGATAGTAAATGTAATACATACTAGTACATTATAATATAAATAGCAGTAAGACTTAAGTGAAATAGCATTTTAATTATTAAAGTCTGTTTATTTACATATATGCTACATGAATGATATTTCACATAAAACCTTTTCTTGTATTAATTGATGACAAATGATGTTTATTAAAATTTAAAGTCATAAACTTAATTAAATGTTATTGATAGAACATTTTAAGAAATGTATAAATTATCTATTTATGATTATGGAAATAGTAACAGTGTAAAAATCTTGTATTATTATTTTTATTTTTATTTTTCTTTGGTTTCCACTGTAAATGTAAATAGTGTAAATAAGTTATTTGTTAAAGTTGATGTAAATAAATTTGTTAAGTTGTTTTAAAAGATGTGTCGAATTCATTATTTTACACCACAGCATTTGACAACAGATAATTTGAATGTACATAATATTTGCACAATATGAATTTATTATTTTATTATTTGAGAAAGAAACACAATATTTTATTAATATAATTTATAGAAATTGATTGACATTAACATATAATATTACAATGGTCACAAAGTAATTATAATGCACAATATAAGAGTATAATATTATTTATTGCCACAGATTGTTAAATTATAAGACTTTAGTATATTTTAAAATTAAGATACTATATGGAAATGAAAGACATGTATATGATTTACTTATTTTCTTAATGATTAATAGTATAATAAAATAGATAAGATTAAGCTATACACTAAAGATTATTATTGTTAGTTATTGTTATTAGAATAAGTTAGGTGTATTTAGGTTTGATATTAAATCCCTTATCATTCCTATCTACACGAATTATTATTACTTTAAGATAATTAGAAGAACCTGAGATCGTTTAATTATATTTCCTTAACAAAAGATTGAGATTTATTTATCTATTATTATTAAAGATAGTTCATTTATAAAAGTCATAAGAGTGCTGTAGAGTTAGTAATGAGATAATAAAGAGGTAATAGTATTCTTATGCCATTGAGACAGTGTCTTGGAAAGACATTGACTCAATGTAAATTCAATTACCAATTGTAACTTCACTTCACAGTCTCATGATTTTAGTAAATACTTATTTAATTAGTACATGATATTGAACTATATTAATTTTTGATAAGTTATAATAAATCTAATAAGATATAGTATTATAAAATATATTAAAGATAGTTATACATATTTTAGCCGAGCATAATGATTTAATTGAGCTAGTCATATTTTAAATTATATCATATATCGAGAAGTGAGGGTACAATATATATATATATATATATATATATATATATATGTGTGTGTGTTGTTTGCGCAGATATTGAAGCTAGAATACAGCTTTTTTTTTAAAAATTTATTAAAATATAAAGCTATTAAATTAAAGAGCTGAGCACTCTCAAGAGATTACTTGATCTCATATTCATAGCTGTTGTTGTTATAACTATGTTGTAGAACTGGAAATGGTAATTTATGCAAGTATATGCAAATGAGTTATAATTGCCATTTTCGAGACAGAGCAAAGCAAGCTTCTATCCTATTGATGGATTTGGGGTCACTAGATGTAATATATATATTAGTTTATAATGTTTAGTGAAGTAATAATTTAAGTATTTTAAAAAGTAAAACAAAAAAAAACTTTAATTGACCTAGTTGCTAAAGGGGTCTTAATGCTGATAGAAGATTCATCATGGACAATGTTGATAATTATTAAAATTAAACCAGATGGAACTCTGTGTTTATGTTGTGATTATAGGATTACCATCAATAAATATATAAAATCAGGGTCATATCCTGTTTCTAAGCCCAGTGAAGTACTGATATTATTACAGAAGGCTAATTATTTTGTGCAAATAGATCTGAAAGTATCTTTTCACCAAATACCTGTAACTGAAAATACAGCCGAATTGTTGACATAGATGACACATAGGAATATTTAAATGAAATAAATTACCATATGGTATATGTATCACCCTTAATGTTTTCCAGGCTAAAATAGATATGTTGTTTAGATTCATGGATGGTGTAATTCCTTATCCGGAAGACATTTTGATTATGGGTGCAACAGAATCTGAATTGGAAAAGTGATTAGATTTAATCTGTTCAAAATTAGTGAAGTCCAAAGCAAAAGTAAATGTTAGCAAATGAATTTGATTTGAAAGAAGATACATTTTTTGGGCTATAGTATAAATCCTTGTGAATGGCTTCCAGTTCCAAATAAAATTAAGACTATTTAAGAATGTGATTAAACCTAAAAATATGAAAGATTTGCAAGCTTTCTTAGGACTTTTAAATTTATATGAGAGTTTTATTTAAAAAAATTAGACTATTTAATTCTTTAATATCAACTTCTTAAGAAAAAATGTTGGAATATTGAGCATGGAAAGCTCTTAATATTTGCAAAAGAGATTGTAAATTCAGAAAATTTATTGGTCTTTTATCAGAGCGATTTGGATGTGACTATAATGACTGATGCACCAGAATACAATGTATAAAATGTCCAATTGCTTATGCCACAAGAATTTTAACACCAGCAGAAAACAATTACATCAAATTAACAAGAAGGTGTTATCTGTCATGTTTAGCATTAATAAATTCCACTAATACATTTATGGATGGAAGTTTGAGACTTGTACAGACTCTCATACTCTAGTGAAAATTTTCGGTTTTGAACTAAAAAAATATTTCTGATTAAGTAGGACAACAAATGTTATACTGGATTAATATACTGCTTCATCATGATTATCAACTAGTTTTCAAATCATGAAGTGAAATAGGACATGCAGATACCTTGTCGTGATAGCAAATTGTAAAGAAAAAGTATATGTGTTAAAGAAATCAATTGTATAGTGTTGTAGTATCAGAATTAACTAGATGAGATAAATGTTATGAGCATATTGTGAAGTGAATAAAAAGTAGTTGGATGAATACTTATGCCCTTAAATTAGGTAAAAAAAGTGGATTAATAGAGATAGACTTCAGTTTGTTGAGAATGTATATTGAACACTGCTTATGTCTGGTGCCTCTTGCTGGAAAAATTCACTTACAAATTTGTTACATAAAAGGTCATCCAGAAGTTGTCAGAAATAATTCTCTCACTCACTCTTATGTCTGGTTCCCTATATAACTTGAGATATTAAAAAATTAGTAAAAAAAGTTCAAATTTTCAACATACAGGTACAATACCACTCAAGCAATTAGAGACATGAGCAAGTCCCATGACTCTATGACTCATATCCATTTGGACCAGGTAAGTCCAATAGATGGGCACCTAATACTTATATCAGTTGATGTCTACATTATACAGTTGAAATATAAGTTGGTCAAAAATACAAGTTCCAAATGTACTATAACTGTATTAAATGAAATCTTTGTACTCATAGTTCCACAACTCACTGTGATTGATAATGGTACTTCTTTTATGTCTTAAATGTTTATGATTTCCTGAGTGATAGAGGGATTAAATACTACTCCTTATCATCTGGAGAGTAATGGGATTTTTGAAAACACTACACAATGTTTAAAAAATAGTTTGAAAAAAAAAAAAGAAATATGAAAAACATGTCTGAAACATTGATAGTGACAATGTATAAACACATTTTGCATCTAGTACTGAAACCAGAAAAACTTTAGCAGTATTGCTGATGGATTATTCTTTCTATAGACCTTTAATTTCATTATTACCTACATTTATTAAGAAAAATCAAAATCAAAATTTTGTACATTTTTTAGGAATGAAATCAATATTGATATGAGATTTGCCTTGATATTATAGACTACATGAAATAATTGCATAGATACTGTCAAAAAAAATAAGACTTGTAAAGTCAATTGATAAAGAGTTTAGGAAACACATAAATCACATATGTCACTGTTAGGAGGTTGCTAGCATTGAGATTGGTCATAAAAACAGTGTAATAGTCCAATGTTATGGAAAGAAGAGATAGCAACTTTTCAAAATTGTAGCATAAAGATGAAAATAAATGAAGAAACCATACTTGATAAATAACAAGATTACATTACTGCAGACATTAAAGATCCAATGGTAGTTTTAAAACTCAAAGAATATTCCACCCACCTGCTAAATTTAAAGATTTTGTTTGTTATTAAATTTACTAATTTTAGAGTGAGGGAAGGACTGGAATGTCTGACTACGTTTTAGCACGGTAATATGTCTCTGTTGTATTAGAGATTGGTCTCTCCCATTGTGGGGATTGTGAGAAATTGCTCTAAAATCAGAACATTAGAGAGTGCTATAAATAAACTCTCATGTACATATCTAAAAGTAAAAAATTTTTAGCGAAGATGCAGCAGTAAAGAAAGTTAACATCTTTTCCAGTGAAGCTGTAATCATAGCAATCAAAGAATAATGGAAAGGGAAACAGTTAATTCCTAAATTGTGTTTACTGCAGCAAGGCATAAATGTGTTAGTATTGTTTTATTTTCTTAGAAAGAAAGATACCTACTCTGTTCAGTAATGTGTGTATTCAACAAGTTGTTCTTCATGTTAATGTTATTTGGACTAAGAACTAATGTATATTTTAATATGCATTCTTAGTTATTCTTATTACTTTTTTAATAAATAAATAAGTAAAAAGTTGTACTTGTGTTAATTTTATTTGCAGTCTGATTGGTTATATATATAACCCTCAGATAGAGCACTATATAACTCTCTTCTATATTTTTATAAGATAATGGGTAATTATTAAATTTTAATCCATTTAAATTCCCATTATCAAATTAATTTTTAGAATTTGTCTTTATCAAAATATGATTTAGTGTAATACCGTTGTACTCAGCAAAACATTATTAGCTATTATTAAAATTCAATGTAAAATCCAGAAATTTGGAAATTTTAATATTTTGAACTTATATCAATGTACTTACTCAGACATATACATCTAACAGAATCAATAAAATGTCTTTTAATAATCTTATTTCTTTAAAACTAAGGCTATTAAAACAATTACTTAATGACTTCTCGAAGTAAATCCAATTTACTTTTCAGAAATGATGGCTTAGATTAAAACTATATATAATTTTAAACTTTTAGCTTGAATAATAAAATGGGGTAAAGGTAGTTGCTAGATGTAGAACGACATTATTTTTTAAATCTTATAATATTTTGAACTTTAGTCTTTTAGCTTAAGTAATAATATGAAGTTGCTTAATTAGAATGATATTTTCAGTTTTGAATCTAAGCCCTCATTAATAAATCTAAGAGCAAGAAATTTGTATACGCATTAATACCCTAATAATCACTGATAGTTTAGATAAATAAAGTTATACATTTTAGACAAGAGAAAACAACCTATGAAATGAATGTATTTAAAATAAATAACATGTTCAAAAAGAAAATGAACAAACGATTGGTGAGTGTGTGTGTGCATATCACGTTATTATTGGTTTTGTATAATAACTCAAGAGTAATATTTCAAACATGTGCATATATATATAAAAATTAAAAAAATATTTATGAAAAAAAAATTTTTTTAATTTAAATAATACAAAGTTAATCTTACATTTTAAATTTATAAACTTAAGTTTTTTACAAAATGGATATTATTCAAAAATAAAAGAACATATAATTTCAATCACATTATTTTCTTTTTTGTATTTATTTATTTATTTTTTATTAAATGAGTTATAGACCGGAAACGGATTGAAAAACAAATACATCCAGCGCCGGCGCTGGGTACTAGGCGCCCGCATGCAAATTTGATTTTGGTGCCCCTGTCAATATGTATGTTTACTAAGGTGACCCGACCGTGTCCCGTGGCGTTTTAAAAAAGTCATGATTTTTAGAAAGAATGCACGATGTAATGCTATTTTTGATATCAAAAATAGCATAAAATTGATTGTTAAATTATATATTATCTCATACAAACGGTTTGTATGAAATAATATATAATTTAACATGGCAAATTTAGATTTTTTTTTTTTTTTAAATTTCATATTTATTATTTGCGTCACTGTCTGTTTTTAACAAACATGATCTAATATATATATACGCATATACATACATAAGTTCTAATTTATAATACTTTTAGTGTGTGTTTATTTATATATTTGCTAGCAGAAAGTTACTTATAGTTTACTATAAGCAGTACTATATATATATATAAACATTACAATATGAAATTTGTAATATAATAAACTTTATGTTTAGTTTATTGTTCATGATAAATAATAGATTTGATTGTTTTATATTTTTAATATTAAGCAGAGCTTGTGTGCAGGCCTGCTTGTGTGTGTCATTTAATAAGATATAATATGACTTCATATGATTTTCAATAATCTACTCTCAATAATTTTTGTAAATAAACATTTGAGAATAATATTCTTCAAATGTGAGTATTTTTGTTAGTAGAGTTTTAATTTCTCAGGGATGACGCCTTCTTTTTCAGATGCTAATCTCTCAGTGATGGCGCCTCCTTCTGCCAGTGCCCGCATGCCTAGCATGCGTTGCATGCCCGCTTCCGCCGGCCCTGAATACATCATCACATCTGGTTAATTAAGGACCTGGTTTTTTATTAATGACACATAGATTGTCATATAGTAGTCCATAAAATAAAAGAACAATATGAGAGATGCAAAATCGAAGGCAGTGAACTGCTAATCATTAATAGGTACTTTTCCTTAAAATTTCTCACTAATTTGCAGTTGAAAGGGAATTATATGAACGTGAAATACGGTTATTATGAATCATTATTTAGAGTCATCACATGTAAAATTTTTCCAAAATAATCAGCAGATTATCCAGGAAAAGAAGTTAACCTTGAGTATTCTGGGAAATGTATCCAACTCAGCATCAATAGACAGCATTGGTAGTCGAGATGTCAGCGACAGCAGCTTTACAAGCAGTTGTCCCGGGTTAGCAGGTTCGCATTCCAGCTGATGCTATGACACAAGAGAAAAAAAAATATATCATGATTATTTTCAGTAATCATAATTTGTTTATTAATTACTAGTTTAAATTATAAGTTAGTTTTCTAATTGTCAACTTAAGTAAATCCTTACTACTATCTAAAATTGAAATTATTGGTATAAAAAGGAAATACAGTCATGGAGAAGATTTATAATTTACTTATTGTTATCCTATAACATAAAATGTGTTTTTCAGTCAATAGCTTGTTTATTAATCAGAGAGCTGTAGAAAAATCAAAATCAATAAGCAAATTAAAATAAAAGGATATAATGAAAATAAAACTTAAGAAAATTTTTTTTTGCCCAAGCTATTGATTTTGAAATCTAGTTGTGAAAAAGTCAAAAATTCAGAAACTTCTGTGAGAAAATAATTACTGTGAAGATTGCCAAAGTTTATATTAGTATTAAATTGTTCATTGTAAAATAAAATATACAAATATAAAAAATAGAAGATAATACTAATATGGTTCTAACAAAAATTTGGTAAGAAATTAAGTTTAATTGTATTCTATTTAATTTAAATTCAAGGTAGTTAATATTTGATTAGAAATAGATTAATTAATTTGTAAATTTTTCATAATTATTTTATTCTTGTTCTTTCTTTTGAAAATGTTATAAAAGTATTATTTTTGATTTAAACATTAAAAGTTTAAAGTTAAACTAGTCAATAAAACAATCAGAATTACCTCAAATTCACAATTCAATCAGATTAACCAAAGAAAATAAACTTTAAAACATAAACAATAGTTTCACTTCTACAACCATATCTGTAGTGTAAAGGACTACAAGATAACATATTTACATAAACATTACCCACAATTCCACTTAAGTTGATTGCTTCAGAATCATAAATTTTTAGTAATAAAGATTCTTTAATTCTTTTTATTTCATTTCTTTAAAGAAGACAACCTTAGCTTCATCAAAATTAATAGTTTGATCTGTATCTTTTTTATAGGTTATATAAAGCAGAACTGAGATATTTCTTTTTATTCTTACTTTTACTATTCTTTGATTATATATATATATATTTGCATTACTTAATTAACTATTTAAAGTATCGCTTTTCCAAGCAATTTTCTTATTATCCAACAAATTATTATTTTTACATACATTTCTATAAAAAGACAATTTAAATGGCAAAGAAATAAAATCATATTTTTTCTTTATCCTTTATATAATTACAAATATTTTTACTATTAAAAAAATACTTTTAATAAATTTATCAGTGTAGCCAACACTCAAATAATCTTTATAAAATTGATTTTTTGAAACAACATACCTCATTATAATTATTTAATCTCTTATTTTTTTCTTTGGCTAGTCTGGTTGAGTATTGAATTTGGTGTAATTTTGATTATTTTTAATTTATATATTTTTACTTTGATACATTTTTATTATGTGACATTAAACAATGTAATTTTATTTTTTTAAATATGTATTGAATTAACAAATAACATCTTACCGTATGTGTGTATATCCTTGAAAAAACTAAAGGCAGATAAAGTATTAAATCTAATAAGGGATATATGCAAATATGTGCATGGTATATTGATAATGTATATATTTATAGAATTACATATTTAATATATTTGATAAGTAATGAAATGTGAGTTGTATAAATTTTATTAAATTATTTTAAAATTAGAAAGTAATAATTGTACCAATTCATTGTTCAGTCTCTATTTGATTGGATAACATATTTTTTATTTATGGAAGTATATGACTGGCATCTAATGCAGAGCATAGTTTATAATGGATTAAAATTGCTCTAACTAAGGTAATTTAGTCAAGCGTTGTTAGCCGAGAGGTCAGCACAGTGCCTTGCAAGCAAGCAGTTGGTTGCAGACAGTTGCTGCAGGTTTGCCTCTCTGCTTATGCTATGACCTATAAAAAAAACTAAGGTAATTTATTATGATAGAACAATTACTACAGAATGATAATAATAGACAAATCAGACCCACTTAATTCAGAATAAATAGCATCAGACCAAAAATATTGTTACTCTCAAAACAAATAAAGATGAATTATAAAAGTTAATATTATTTTTAGCATCAATCCAAAAAAGTGAATAAAAATATATATTTAGTTCATCATTATTATTTCATTGATAGCAGACTTTAAAAAAATCATAGTATATATTTTGAACAATGATGGGTTGTTCTGCTAAGAATCTAAGTAAATAAACATCACATGATCACCATTTCTTATGCTTGCTCTTAACTGTTATTAATACAAGCAAACTTCACTATAAATATTGTCACTCAGTGAAAACCAAAGTAATCAATGGATGCCAGAAGACTTGGGCATAAAATCCCCATCTAGTGCCTACTCATCCAATATCCCAGACCAGTTTCTGGCCTGTGGCTCTTGTCAATGAGGAACATTGGATCTGAGAGCACTGCAGCTAGATCTTAGGAACCAATGCAACCTTATATAGGCTGTGGAGCTTGGATTGAATATATTGTGCTTTCAGTTTGAGTCTCATAGTTTTGTAGTTAAGTAGACATAAAAGGTGACTGCTGGAGGGTTGCATTGAATCCTAAGAACTAGCTGCAGTCCTCTCAGATCCAAGGCTCCTCACTGACAAGGGTGCCACAGGCTAAAAACTGGTCTGCAGATATTGGATGAGTAGGCACTAGATGGGAATTGGGAATTTTATGCGCAAGGCTTCTGACATCCATTTATTACTCTGGCTTGCACTGAGTGGCAATACATATAGTGAGTTTTGCCTGTTTTAATAACAGTTAAGAGCAAGCATAAGAAATGGTAATCATTTGATGTTTATTGGATTAAAGCCTATCTGGCCTAATATGATAGAGGTGGATATGGTTATTAAAAAAACAAGGACACCAAAATGTATAGATACTAAACTGAGTTCAGACCTATATGATTATATAGGCTGTGAAGCTTGGATTGAAAATCTAGTGTTTTCAATTTGAGTCTCATAGTTTTGTGGTTAAGTAGAGATAAAAGGTGGCTGCTGGAGGGTTGCATTGGATCCTAAGACCTAGCTACAGTACTTGGGGATCCAAGGCTCCTCACTTATAAGGGCCATGGGCCAGAAACTTCTCTGGAGATATTGGATGAGTAGGCCTTAGATGGGGATTTTATGCACAAGCCTTCTGGCATCTGTTGATTGCTCTGGATTGCACTGAGTGGCAATACGTATAGTGAGTTTTGCCTGTTTTAGGAAGAAAATCTAGAGTTTTGAATTTGCATCTCATAGTTTTGTGGTTAAATAGAGATAAAAGGTGGCTGCTGGAGGGTTGCATTGAATCCTAAGATCTAGTTGCAATGCTCTCAGATCCAAGGTTGATAGGGGCCATGAGCCAGAAACTGATCTGGAGATATTGGATGAATAGGCCCTAGATGGGGATTTTATGCACAAGCCTTCTGGCATCTGTTGATTGCTCTGGCTTGCACTGAGTGGCAATATGTATAGTGAGTTTTGCCTGTTTTAGGAATCTAAGTACTGACTTATATCGTTCTGGAGGAAAGATGTTAATTGTGAGCATTTTTAGTATTGATTGTTTAGTTTTGCAGTTGGTTATTCACTATGTAATGGATTTCTAAAATATAATAGGGTCATTAAATGATCAACTTTATCAGCAAGATTTTTATGTTCATGTTTTTATGCTGGACTTTTCTAGTACATAATGTCACTATAATGTGTAATCAATAACTTGTTTGTTATTCATTTATTGGCCCAACCAATGTGTAGCTATTAAATTATTTATTGTCTATGTAATGATAAGCCTTTGCTAAATTTTTTACATTCTTGATGTAATAGCACCAATATGTGGACCTTAAATTCAAATCTTAGGTTATCAAATCATTGGTAACCTGAAATAAATAAATAAATATATATATATATATATATATATATATATATATATATATATTTATTTCAGGTATATTATTTGTATATATATATATATATATATATATATATATATATATACAAATAATAATCGCTCAATAAACAATCACATGAATATGCAATATAATTCAATGATTAAATGAAAACAGGAGGTAATATAAAAGTTAGAATAAGTCAATACATCCAACACAGGATAACACTGAAAGGAAGTAATATTGACTCAGATTTTGTGATAAAATATATATAAAAGAGCATTAAAAGATTTGTGTATCTTGAGAAATATTCATAGAACTAAAAAAAACACACAAATGCATGAGAATTAAAAAAAAAACAGACTTCATAAAATTCATGACATTGAACATCAGGCTTTACAAGATCCACAATTTGTGAAAAATCAGCCATTGCAATATCTACATAGATTCATAATGAAAATCCACAACTGTTAACGCTAACTAACAGCAGCAACAAAATTTAAAAATGTGAAAGACAAGATGCAAAAGATGAACAAAATGTTGAATAATAATGATAAAAACATTTAAGAAAGAAAGGATGGCAACAAAAATATCCATAAAAATATGCAAAACATAAAATAAAATTTAGATGAGCAAGGCCAATAAATAATGAAAATATTTCAAGATGACTGATCTGTTAAGCTTAGAAAATGCTGAAGAAAATTTAAAAGTTTGAGAAGAATCTCAAAATTAGATTATATTTGTTGAGGAGTATATACATAGGGCAAGGACTGTAAAGAAATCAAGTGGTGTTGAGATTAAGCCATGTTGTACAAATTATATAATAACTATAGAAAGTAGTATTTATTTCAAATAACAACAGATGGGAATTAAATATAAAGTGATAGTAGATCATTGGCATCATAAACTTTTGTCTAGAAAATCAGTTATTCTGGCTGTTATTCAAGTTCAATTGTGAGTGAAGTTAAGGATTAAATTAAGAAAAAAAAAACGAGATTTTTAGACAGCGATGTTAGATTTTTGATAACAAACAATTAGAAAATGTTAAAAACTTGTCAAAATATTCGATATATAATGGGGTTCTTTAAACATAATTTTATGTTTCAGAAAAAAAAATGCAACTTCGAGAGAAATAAAGTGATTAACTTAGCAACCGGCAAATCAATTAAATTTTAAAGTAATGCTGAGATTGAAAGTTGAAAATAGAAGCAAGTTTTGAACATTAATGAACTAGCGTTGTTATTAGACAAGAAATCCTAAAAAAAAAGAAGAATGATTCAAAAATTACAAAGGAAACTATAGTATTGAAAATTAAAATTATATTTTTGAATGAGCATATATAAATAAAGTTAATATCATTAAAATATGATGTGTGAAATGAAAAGAAAATGATTTAATTCTGATAATCTTGTTTGTGTAGTCATTTATAACATGAAAAATGAATAATTGCGATAGTGACAAATGTCATTTAGAACAACTATAACATTACTGGTTGCTACAGAACTTTATTGAAAGTAACAATAATGTCATTGACTGCGATATAGTATCAAGAGATATTAATGAGGTTACAAAATAATAAGCATGAAAGTAACAAATCATTTTGCTAAAGTATATAAGAATAGGTAAGTAAATAGAAAATGAAAAGAAGGTTAATATCATGAATAATATAATGGCCTGACAAAAAATGCATTATCTAGCAAAATATTATAGAAAAAAAATCCAAGGATAAATAGGTGTCTAAAAGATACTATGACATAAAAAATGTGTTATCTAATCATTAAAAGCTAAACTCTAAAGTTAAAAATCTCAACATCATTATGTTTTAGAAATCTGAATGAATAAATAAAAGTTTTTGCTATTTATAATGTTAGAAATAAATTGAGAGGTTGCCAGTCTCTTGCATGAGCCTAATTTAACAACAATATGCGATTTATACAAAAATGTTAGAAAGAATGAAGAAGAAGATTAAGTACATGTGGATTTTTTAAAAGATTTATTGGAAATTTGAATATTAGAATTTCTTGGTACTATTTTTAATGTGATTTGTAGGGAAAAGTTAGAAGTTTATGAATCCAAATTATGCAGAAAATATATCCTTTTTCTTACTGGAACCAGTAGCGGGATTCATTGCTTTTTCTACTTTCATTCAGCCAAGTGAAAAATGATTGCATACATAGAGACCATTTAGTTTAGAGCACTGTGTGTGAGCATAATTATAATTTTAGTATCAAAGCTTATAACTCTGAGAGAGTATTAATTGACAGATGAAGCAGGTAGTTATATTTTTCAGAGCGATAGTGAAAATTCATTTGAAAAAAGGAAGTGCTACTTAGAATTTGCCTGAAGGTTTGTGATGATGGTATATTAAATGTGATATGTTGCACTATTCCATCATTTATCAGTAAATGTTGAATATATATAAAATTTTAAACTTATTTTCAAATATGAACAACTTGTCAATAATAACACACAAATAGACAACACTAGTTAATAATTGCAAAATATTTTGAGTAGTAGCATTTTCTACTTTTCTTCCAGTGCTTCTGGCTTGACCAGTGACAATATTAGCATAGGTGTCAAGCTTACACTTTTAGATTTTTGAATATTGAAGTTTAAGGCAATACTCTAATCAATGAAGCTATTCTGTCAAAGGCAACAGGAAATAAAAATTTCATATATTTATAAATGAGAGTTGGTTCAAATCCTTCTTAGTCCTTCAATTTTTTAAGAGTTTTTTTTCTAAGCGCAATGTTAATTAGAGGCTTGCTGAGACCCACGACCATTTTGAACAGTGATTGAAAGAACACAAACTAATGGTTAAAAAAGGAAAAAACAGTTGTGTCTACAGTAGCAGACCACATGTTCTAATGACCATATGTTTAATTGGGAAATATAAAAATATTAGATAGAGAGAAAAAGGTGCAAAGAACAAAATTCAAAGAATCTGCTTATATGACAATGACAAAAAATCCTATAAATCAAGCCAGTATGACAATTCATAGTGTATGAAAGCCTCTAATTAATCTTGTTCTTAGAAAAAAGTAATAAAAAATGTGAAGGACTTAGTAGAATCTGAACTAACCTTCATATATTAATATATAAAATTTCTACTGTCTGATATCTTTGACAGAATAGTTCAGTTGATTAGAGTTTGTCTTAAAATTCAATAACTTGGTATCTAAAGATGTAACTCCAACTCCTTTGCTTATATTGTCATTAGTCAGGCTAGCAACACATGAAGAGAGTTGCAAAATTATACTACTTGAAACATTGTGTAATTATTAACCTGTGCTGTCTATTTATACGTTATTACTAAAAGTTTAAATAAAGTTTAAAATTTTCTATACATTTAACATTTACTTGATAGATGATGGAAATAGTCCAATATATTATCACATGCTCATTAATCTTTAAATAACATGACTTAAAAATTGCTACAAAGTTAGCTGGTAGAAAAAAGCAGCAATTGACCAATAAAATTTCTACTGAGACTAGAGAATTTATGAAGAAAAGAAGGAATATGAAGATATACAAAAATGATGCATTAAAAAGGATTGAATATCTTGAATTTTGTAAAATGGTGTGGGAAAGAGTTGAAAATGATATAAGAAAGTATAACTGTGAACTAGCAAAGACAGCTGTAGAAGAGAATAAAAGTATCAAGAGTATAAAACAACATTTTGGTATTGGTAGAAAATTTATATCTGCAATAATTAAAAAAGATGGAAATATTACTAAAAAGAGAGATGACATCATGAAATGGGTAGAAGACTTTTATCAAGAATTATATAGTCATAAAAAACAAGTACCTTGTATATCTACTGTATTTTCCGAATTTCTCAGAATTTTAAATGAAGAAGTGAGACATGCAATTAAATTTATGAAGAAAGGAAAAGCTCCAGGTAATGATGAAATTATAATTGATATATTAAAAGCAGGTGAAGAAATAGAATCTTTTTTAGCAAAGTTATATACCAAATGTCTAAATGATAAAGATGTACCAGATGATTGGAAAAATACAGTATTAATATTTAAAAAAGTGATAAAGAAGATATTAAAAATTACAGACCTATCAACCATTTATCAGTTTTATACAATTTTTTTACCAAGATAATTACAACTTGTCTACAGAGAACATTGGATTCCCACAAACCAACAGAACAAGCTGGATTTAAAAGTGGTTTTAGTACAGAAGATCACATCCAGGTTATTGAGAGAAATTATAGAAAGGACAAATGAATATGACTTGCGATTTTGCTTTGGATTTGTAGATTACAAAAAAGCATTTGATTCTATAAACATTTCTTCAGTGATTAAAGAATTGGATCATTATGGTATAGATCCAGGATATTGTCATATTTTAAAAAAATATTTATAAAAATGCAACAGCAACAATTAGATTACATAATGATACTGGGAAAGTCAACATTGAGAAAGGTGTAAGACAAGGTGACTCCATATCTCCAAAACTTTTTATAGCAGAGCTGCAAGAAGTATTTTATGCATTAAAATGGGAAGCTAAAGGAGTGAAAGTAAATGGAGATTATTTAAGTCATTTAGATTTTGCAGATGATGTAATTGTTTTTGCAAATAATGCTTTAGAGATGCAGGAAATGTTGCAGGAGTTATCAGATGAAAGTAGGACTAAAGATAAATATTAAAAAGCTAAAGTAATGTTTAATGGATTTTTTCAAAATATGAAAATAAAGATTGATTATGATGAATTAGAAGACGTTAACAGTTACAAATATCTTGGTCAGATTATTAATACAGATGGAAACGTAATGGATGAAATTAATCATAGAATTAAACTTGGTTGGAGTGCTTTTAGTAGAAATAACTTGATACTAAAAGAAATATGCCTATGTAAATAGTCAAAATAAAAGTCATAGATCAATTCATAGATCACATGACCCTATCTCTTAAGCTTGTAAGTTATAAACAGTGAGGATTGCCAATTCCTCTACAAGCTTTATGATAAATGCTTAGCCAGAGCCAGCACTTAAAATATCTCTGTCAGGAACCCCTCCCCAAACCCCTGACCATGGTTTCGTGCTTTGGCACTCCTCAGAGAGGTGTCAGGGTAGGTTCAGACACTAGATCTAAAAATACCAACCCAAAGCCAAGCACTTAGCTAAAAGTTATCTATTGAGTGGAAAATCTGAAATTTTCAGACATGTACATGTCTTCAAACCCAGCTATCCAACTCAAATAGCTATATGGGGCTGATAGATCTTCAGCCATGCCATATAGTAGTAGTCATAGCAATATAAAATTGCATAAGACTTTTTGGCAGAGACTATAAATAGTCAAAATAAAAGTCATAGATCAATTCATAGATCACATGACCCTATCTCTTAAGCTTGTAAGTTATAAACAGTGAGGATTGCCAATTCCTCTACAAGCTTTATGATAAATGCTTAGCCAGAGCCAGCACTTAAAATATCTCTGTCAGGAACCCCTCCCCAAACCCCTGACCATGGTTTCGTGCTTTGGCACTCCTCAGAGAGGTGTCAGGGTAGGTTCAGACACTAGATCTAAAAATACCAACCCAAAGCCAAGCACTTAGCTAAAAGTTATCTATTGAGTGGAAAATCTGAAATTTTCAGACATGTACATGTCTTCAAACCCAGCTATCCAACTCAAATAGCTATATGGGGCTGATAGATCTTCAGCCATGCCATATAGTAGTAGTCATAGCAATATAAAATTGCATAAGACTTTTTGGCAGAGACTATAAATAGTCAAAATAAAAGTCATAGATCAATTCATAGATCACATGACCCTATCTCTTAAGCTTGTAAGTTATAAACAGTGAGGATTGCCAATTCCTCTACAAGCTTTATGATAAATGCTTAGCCAGAGCCAGCACTTAAAATATCTCTGTCAGGAACCCCTCCCCAAACCCCTGACCATGGTTTCGTGCTTTGGCACTCCTCAGAGAGGTGTCAGGGTAGGTTCAGACACTAGATCTAAAAATACCAACCCAAAGCCAAGCACTTAGCTAAAAGTTATCTATTGAGTGGAAAATCTGAAATTTTCAGACATGTACATGTCTTCAAACCCAGCTATCCAACTCAAATAGCTATATGGGGCTGATAGATCTTCAGCCATGCCATATAGTAGTAGTCATAGCAATATAAAATTGCATAAGACTTTTTGGCAGAGACTATAAATAGTCAAAATAAAAGTCATAGATCAATTCATAGATCACATGACCCTATCTCTTAAGCTTGTAAGTTATAAACAGTGAGGATTGCCAATTCCTCTACAAGCTTTATGATAAATGCTTAGCCAGAGCCAGCACTTAAAATATCTCTGTCAGGAACCCCTCCCCAAACCCCTGACCATGGTTTCGTGCTTTGGCACTCCTCAGAGAGGTGTCAGGGTAGGTTCAGACACTAGATCTAAAAATACCAACCCAAAGCCAAGCACTTAGCTAAAAGTTATCTATTGAGTGGAAAATCTGAAATTTTCAGACATGTACATGTCTTCAAACCCAGCTATCCAACTCAAATAGCTATATGGGGCTGATAGATCTTCAGCCATGCCATATAGTAGTAGTCATAGCAATATAAAATTGCATAAGACTTTTTGGCAGAGACTATAAATAGTCAAAATAAAAGTCATAGATCAATTCATAGATCACATGACCCTATCTCTTAAGCTTGTAAGTTATAAACAGTGAGGATTGCCAATTCCTCTACAAGCTTTATGATAAATGCTTAGCCAGAGCCAGCACTTAAAATATCTCTGTCAGGAACCCCTCCCCAAACCCCTGACCATGGTTTCGTGCTTTGGCACTCCTCAGAGAGGTGTCAGGGTAGGTTCAGACACTAGATCTAAAAATACCAACCCAAAGCCAAGCACTTAGCTAAAAGTTATCTATTGAGTGGAAAATCTGAAATTTTCAGACATGTACATGTCTTCAAACCCAGCTATCCAACTCAAATAGCTATATGGGGCTGATAGATCTTCAGCCATGCCATATAGTAGTAGTCATAGCAATATAAAATTGCATAAGACTTTTTGGCAGAGACTATAAATAGTCAAAATAAAAGTCATAGATCAATTCATAGATCACATGACCCTATCTCTTAAGCTTGTAAGTTATAAACAGTGAGGATTGCCAATTCCTCTACAAGCTTTATGATAAATGCTTAGCCAGAGCCAGCACTTAAAATATCTCTGTCAGGAACCCCTCCCCAAACCCCTGACCATGGTTTCGTGCTTTGGCACTCCTCAGAGAGGTGTCAGGGTAGGTTCAGACACTAGATCTAAAAATACCAACCCAAAGCCAAGCACTTAGCTAAAAGTTATCTATTGAGTGGAAAATCTGAAATTTTCAGACATGTACATGTCTTCAAACCCAGCTATCCAACTCAAATAGCTATATGGGGCTGATAGATCTTCAGCCATGCCATATAGTAGTAGTCATAGCAATATAAAATTGCATAAGACTTTTTGGCAGAGACTATAAATAGTCAAAATAAAAGTCATAGATCAATTCATAGATCACATGACCCTATCTCTTAAGCTTGTAAGTTATAAACAGTGAGGATTGCCAATTCCTCTACAAGCTTTATGATAAATGCTTAGCCAGAGCCAGCACTTAAAATATCTCTGTCAGGAACCCCTCCCCAAACCCCTGACCATGGTTTCGTGCTTTGGCACTCCTCAGAGAGGTGTCAGGGTAGGTTCAGACACTAGATCTAAAAATACCAACCCAAAGCCAAGCACTTAGCTAAAAGTTATCTATTGAGTGGAAAATCTGAAATTTTCAGACATGTACATGTCTTCAAACCCAGCTATCCAACTCAAATAGCTATATGGGGCTGATAGATCTTCAGCCATGCCATATAGTAGTAGTCATAGCAATATAAAATTGCATAAGACTTTTTGGCAGAGACTATAAATAGTCAAAATAAAAGTCATAGATCAATTCATAGATCACATGACCCTATCTCTTAAGCTTGTAAGTTATAAACAGTGAGGATTGCCAATTCCTCTACAAGCTTTATGATAAATGCTTAGCCAGAGCCAGCACTTAAAATATCTCTGTCAGGAACCCCTCCCCAAACCCCTGACCATGGTTTCGTGCTTTGGCACTCCTCAGAGAGGTGTCAGGGTAGGTTCAGACACTAGATCTAAAAATACCAACCCAAAGCCAAGCACTTAGCTAAAAGTTATCTATTGAGTGGAAAATCTGAAATTTTCAGACATGTACATGTCTTCAAACCCAGCTATCCAACTCAAATAGCTATATGGGGCTGATAGATCTTCAGCCATGCCATATAGTAGTAGTCATAGCAATATAAAATTGCATAAGACTTTTTGGCAGAGACTATAAATAGTCAAAATAAAAGTCATAGATCAATTCATAGATCACATGACCCTATCTCTTAAGCTTGTAAGTTATAAACAGTGAGGATTGCCAATTCCTCTACAAGCTTTATGATAAATGCTTAGCCAGAGCCAGCACTTAAAATATCTCTGTCAGGAACCCCTCCCCAAACCCCTGACCATGGTTTCGTGCTTTGGCACTCCTCAGAGAGGTGTCAGGGTAGGTTCAGACACTAGATCTAAAAATACCAACCCAAAGCCAAGCACTTAGCTAAAAGTTATCTATTGAGTGGAAAATCTGAAATTTTCAGACATGTACATGTCTTCAAACCCAGCTATCCAACTCAAATAGCTATATGGGGCTGATAGATCTTCAGCCATGCCATATAGTAGTAGTCATAGCAATATAAAATTGCATAAGACTTTTTGGCAGAGACTATAAATAGTCAAAATAAAAGTCATAGATCAATTCATAGATCACATGACCCTATCTCTTAAGCTTGTAAGTTATAAACAGTGAGGATTGCCAATTCCTCTACAAGCTTTATGATAAATGCTTAGCCAGAGCCAGCACTTAAAATATCTCTGTCAGGAACCCCTCCCCAAACCCCTGACCATGGTTTCGTGCTTTGGCACTCCTCAGAGAGGTGTCAGGGTAGGTTCAGACACTAGATCTAAAAATACCAACCCAAAGCCAAGCACTTAGCTAAAAGTTATCTATTGAGTGGAAAATCTGAAATTTTCAGACATGTACATGTCTTCAAACCCAGCTATCCAACTCAAATAGCTATATGGGGCTGATAGATCTTCAGCCATGCCATATAGTAGTAGTCATAGCAATATAAAATTGCATAAGACTTTTTGGCAGAGACTATAAATAGTCAAAATAAAAGTCATAGATCAATTCATAGATCACATGACCCTATCTCTTAAGCTTGTAAGTTATAAACAGTGAGGATTGCCAATTCCTCTACAAGCTTTATGATAAATGCTTAGCCAGAGCCAGCACTTAAAATATCTCTGTCAGGAACCCCTCCCCAAACCCCTGACCATGGTTTCGTGCTTTGGCACTCCTCAGAGAGGTGTCAGGGTAGGTTCAGACACTAGATCTAAAAATACCAACCCAAAGCCAAGCACTTAGCTAAAAGTTATCTATTGAGTGGAAAATCTGAAATTTTCAGACATGTACATGTCTTCAAACCCAGCTATCCAACTCAAATAGCTATATGGGGCTGATAGATCTTCAGCCATGCCATATAGTAGTAGTCATAGCAATATAAAATTGCATAAGACTTTTTGGCAGAGACTATAAATAGTCAAAATAAAAGTCATAGATCAATTCATAGATCACATGACCCTATCTCTTAAGCTTGTAAGTTATAAACAGTGAGGATTGCCAATTCCTCTACAAGCTTTATGATAAATGCTTAGCCAGAGCCAGCACTTAAAATATCTCTGTCAGGAACCCCTCCCCAAACCCCTGACCATGGTTTCGTGCTTTGGCACTCCTCAGAGAGGTGTCAGGGTAGGTTCAGACACTAGATCTAAAAATACCAACCCAAAGCCAAGCACTTAGCTAAAAGTTATCTATTGAGTGGAAAATCTGAAATTTTCAGACATGTACATGTCTTCAAACCCAGCTATCCAACTCAAATAGCTATATGGGGCTGATAGATCTTCAGCCATGCCATATAGTAGTAGTCATAGCAATATAAAATTGCATAAGACTTTTTGGCAGAGACTATAAATAGTCAAAATAAAAGTCATAGATCAATTCATAGATCACATGACCCTATCTCTTAAGCTTGTAAGTTATAAACAGTGAGGATTGCCAATTCCTCTACAAGCTTTATGATAAATGCTTAGCCAGAGCCAGCACTTAAAATATCTCTGTCAGGAACCCCTCCCCAAACCCCTGACCATGGTTTCGTGCTTTGGCACTCCTCAGAGAGGTGTCAGGGTAGGTTCAGACACTAGATCTAAAAATACCAACCCAAAGCCAAGCACTTAGCTAAAAGTTATCTATTGAGTGGAAAATCTGAAATTTTCAGACATGTACATGTCTTCAAACCCAGCTATCCAACTCAAATAGCTATATGGGGCTGATAGATCTTCAGCCATGCCATATAGTAGTAGTCATAGCAATATAAAATTGCATAAGACTTTTTGGCAGAGACTATAAATAGTCAAAATAAAAGTCATAGATCAATTCATAGATCACATGACCCTATCTCTTAAGCTTGTAAGTTATAAACAGTGAGGATTGCCAATTCCTCTACAAGCTTTATGATAAATGCTTAGCCAGAGCCAGCACTTAAAATATCTCTGTCAGGAACCCCTCCCCAAACCCCTGACCATGGTTTCGTGCTTTGGCACTCCTCAGAGAGGTGTCAGGGTAGGTTCAGACACTAGATCTAAAAATACCAACCCAAAGCCAAGCACTTAGCTAAAAGTTATCTATTGAGTGGAAAATCTGAAATTTTCAGACATGTACATGTCTTCAAACCCAGCTATCCAACTCAAATAGCTATATGGGGCTGATAGATCTTCAGCCATGCCATATAGTAGTAGTCATAGCAATATAAAATTGCATAAGACTTTTTGGCAGAGACTATAAATAGTCAAAAAAAAAAAGTCATAGATCAATTCATAGATCACATGACCCTATCTCTTAAGCTTGTAAGTTATAAACAGTGAGGATTGCCAATTCCTCTACAAGCTTTATGATAAATGCTTAGCCAGAGCCAGCACTTAAAATATCTCTGTCAGGAACCCCTCCCCAAACCCCTGACCATGGTTTCGTGCTTTGGCACTCCTCAGAGAGGTGTCAGGGTAGGTTCAGACACTAGATCTAAAAATACCAACCCAAAGCCAAGCACTTAGCTAAAAGTTATCTATTGAGTGGAAAATCTGAAATTTTCAGACATGTACATGTCTTCAAACCCAGCTATCCAACTCAAATAGCTATATGGGGCTGATAGATCTTCAGCCATGCCATATAGTAGTAGTCATAGCAATATAAAATTGCATAAGACTTTTTGGCAGAGACTATAAATAGTCAAAATAAAAGTCATAGATCAATTCATAGATCACATGACCCTATCTCTTAAGCTTGTAAGTTATAAACAGTGAGGATTGCCAATTCCTCTACAAGCTTTATGATAAATGCTTAGCCAGAGCCAGCACTTAAAATATCTCTGTCAGGAACCCCTCCCCAAACCCCTGACCATGGTTTCGTGCTTTGGCACTCCTCAGAGAGGTGTCAGGGTAGGTTCAGACACTAGATCTAAAAATACCAACCCAAAGCCAAGCACTTAGCTAAAAGTTATCTATTGAGTGGAAAATCTGAAATTTTCAGACATGTACATGTCTTCAAACCCAGCTATCCAACTCAAATAGCTATATGGGGCTGATAGATCTTCAGCCATGCCATATAGTAGTAGTCATAGCAATATAAAATTGCATAAGACTTTTTGGCAGAGACTATAAATAGTCAAAATAAAAGTCATAGATCAATTCATAGATCACATGACCCTATCTCTTAAGCTTGTAAGTTATAAACAGTGAGGATTGCCAATTCCTCTACAAGCTTTATGATAAATGCTTAGCCAGAGCCAGCACTTAAAATATCTCTGTCAGGAACCCCTCCCCAAACCCCTGACCATGGTTTCGTGCTTTGGCACTCCTCAGAGAGGTGTCAGGGTAGGTTCAGACACTAGATCTAAAAATACCAACCCAAAGCCAAGCACTTAGCTAAAAGTTATCTATTGAGTGGAAAATCTGAAATTTTCAGACATGTACATGTCTTCAAACCCAGCTATCCAACTCAAATAGCTATATGGGGCTGATAGATCTTCAGCCATGCCATATAGTAGTAGTCATAGCAATATAAAATTGCATAAGACTTTTTGGCAGAGACTATAAATAGTCAAAATAAAAGTCATAGATCAATTCATAGATCACATGACCCTATCTCTTAAGCTTGTAAGTTATAAACAGTGAGGATTGCCAATTCCTCTACAAGCTTTATGATAAATGCTTAGCCAGAGCCAGCACTTAAAATATCTCTGTCAGGAACCCCTCCCCAAACCCCTGACCATGGTTTCGTGCTTTGGCACTCCTCAGAGAGGTGTCAGGGTAGGTTCAGACACTAGATCTAAAAATACCAACCCAAAGCCAAGCACTTAGCTAAAAGTTATCTATTGAGTGGAAAATCTGAAATTTTCAGACATGTACATGTCTTCAAACCCAGCTATCCAACTCAAATAGCTATATGGGGCTGATAGATCTTCAGCCATGCCATATAGTAGTAGTCATAGCAATATAAAATTGCATAAGACTTTTTGGCAGAGACTATAAATAGTCAAAATAAAAGTCATAGATCAATTCATAGATCACATGACCCTATCTCTTAAGCTTGTAAGTTATAAACAGTGAGGATTGCCAATTCCTCTACAAGCTTTATGATAAATGCTTAGCCAGAGCCAGCACTTAAAATATCTCTGTCAGGAACCCCTCCCCAAACCCCTGACCATGGTTTCGTGCTTTGGCACTCCTCAGAGAGGTGTCAGGGTAGGTTCAGACACTAGATCTAAAAATACCAACCCAAAGCCAAGCACTTAGCTAAAAGTTATCTATTGAGTGGAAAATCTGAAATTTTCAGACATGTACATGTCTTCAAACCCAGCTATCCAACTCAAATAGCTATATGGGGCTGATAGATCTTCAGCCATGCCATATAGTAGTAGTCATAGCAATATAAAATTGCATAAGACTTTTTGGCAGAGACTATAAATAGTCAAAATAAAAGTCATAGATCAATTCATAGATCACATGACCCTATCTCTTAAGCTTGTAAGTTATAAACAGTGAGGATTGCCAATTCCTCTACAAGCTTTATGATAAATGCTTAGCCAGAGCCAGCACTTAAAATATCTCTGTCAGGAACCCCTCCCCAAACCCCTGACCATGGTTTCGTGCTTTGGCACTCCTCAGAGAGGTGTCAGGGTAGGTTCAGACACTAGATCTAAAAATACCAACCCAAAGCCAAGCACTTAGCTAAAAGTTATCTATTGAGTGGAAAATCTGAAATTTTCAGACATGTACATGTCTTCAAACCCAGCTATCCAACTCAAATAGCTATATGGGGCTGATAGATCTTCAGCCATGCCATATAGTAGTAGTCATAGCAATATAAAATTGCATAAGACTTTTTGGCAGAGACTATAAATAGTCAAAATAAAAGTCATAGATCAATTCATAGATCACATGACCCTATCTCTTAAGCTTGTAAGTTATAAACAGTGAGGATTGCCAATTCCTCTACAAGCTTTATGATAAATGCTTAGCCAGAGCCAGCACTTAAAATATCTCTGTCAGGAACCCCTCC
>JAQFVV010008425.1:0-31405 GCA_028023455.1 Epiperipatus broadwayi
GTGCATGCTCATATTAATGAAGTAAAAGTTAACTGGTATAATATATATATATATATATATATATATATATATATATATATATATATATATATATATGTATATATATATTATCTATATTATATTGATATGTCAAGTCACAAGTATTGAAGGAATAATATTTTAATATTTATTAAATTACAGCCTAAATTGTTGGTTTTGTCTCTAATCTTTAGGATGGGAAGAAATAATTATGTTAGAATGTTAACTAACAAGCGCAAGCTTGAATTTTATAAATCATTCATCCAAATTTTTATAAGTTAAAATTTTGTCATTTGTTCGTATAAACAACAATTTAAGCAGATATTTTTATTAAACCTGCAATATATATATATATATATATATATATATATATATATATATATATATATATATATATATATATATATATATATAGTCAAACCAATACCTCATTAACAATATTAAGAATAAATAAGTACTGAAATCATTATTTAAGTCAATATCTATTTAGTTTTTATTTGGTTGAAATTCTTTATGACAATTAAGTGAACTAATCTATATGTGCATTTATTTATATATTAAAAAATAATCATGTATTTTTCTTAAATGTAAAATGGTCAATATTATTTATTATGAAAGTATGTGTCCATCCCACTATATCTATTTTAATAATGCATACATCTAGGGAAAAAGTACTCTGTATCAGCAGGCATATCTTATTGCTTCCTTAGTGGTTTACTATGATACTTTATAATTAAGCTTTATATTTAAGATCATAACCTTTTATATCTTATAAAATATGGTTATCCTAATTTTCACATCATTGCTTGTGTTATTAATTTTTAAATACAGGCTTAAGTATCTATCCAAGTATGAGTTAGTGCATTTGGTCAAGTATATCAGTGTCACTTGGTAGAATAATCTGTACCTATATATTTTCAATAAACAATTATATATCGAGTACTGCTATGCAAGCTGCCAGATGGATATTTATCCAGTACTGGAGAGAGTCATATTTTTGAGCAGATAAATGGATGATTTATAATGATAAGAGTCATAACCCAAGCCTTTAGTTTCTTGCATGTACCACACCGAGGGTGGATGTGTCTTCGTAGGAACATATATATGTCTTTTATTACTCAATAATGGAGATTAGCCTATCCAGGCAATGTCAAATATAATGTAGCCAGCACAGAATTCAACTCCAGATACATCTGTCTTTGTAATTAGGTCTGTTAATCATGCTTGTTAGTAATATTGTTTAGGATGGATAAACCATGTCTCTAATCTAATTGTTAATAATAAATGAAGCTAGAATTATGCTTTGTTCCATAACTCCTGCTGGGATTAATAAAATAAATATAATAATAAAAACTACTTAACTTAGCCCTATGTATGTAAGTATGCACATCAATTTGTTATATATATATATATATATAACATATTTTGCCGGTTCATCCGTGTTAAAAACTTTTAATATTAATATACTGACATTTCGACTTTGTCACACAAGCCATCCACAGAGTTATAAAAGGTAGAAAGACGGTTGTAGAGGCGCTACAATCACTGATTTGAATAAAAGGTTAAAATTCCACCAATAGCAAAAAATGTTAAATTTAGGAATGTTTTTTAAAAAAATCTTTCCAAATAGGAGGAAGTTTGCATGTGTCATCTTGCTTATTGATACAATCTGGCCTTTTAAGTATCTCAATGGCTTCTCTAATTTTGCATTGGTAGAGATTATCACATCTGGATATGATCCTGGTACTACAAAAATCAATTTTATGACCTGAATCTATAGTATGGAGTGAGAGTGCTGATGATGATGAGTGTTGTTTAACTGCATTAGCATGCTCATCTCTCCTAACACTGATGTGACAATTACTCATACCTATGTAAGAAGCTTTACAATTTTTACATGAGATTTGATAGACACCATGAGATTCAAGAGGGATTGAATCATTAGGCTTGGTTATTATATTGCTGATCTTTTGATGAGCAGAAAATGTTGTATCTATATTATAGCATTTTAATATACGTCCGATACTGTCTGTAGTTTCTTTTACATATGGAACACAAATCCTAATACCTGATTTATCATCTTTTTGTTTCCTATTTTGTCTATTTTGGGCTTGAAATAAGGCTTTTTTTTTTTATAAATTTGTAATTATAACTATTTGCTAATAAAACACTATTAATATGATTTATTTCTTCTTTCAGATGTGTCTCATCTGAAAGGTTAATTGCTCTATTTAAAAGAGTTTTGGCTACAGAAACTATCTGAGTTGGGTGATGATGAGAATGGAAATGCAAATATCTGTCTGTGTGTGTATCCCTTCTGTAAATAGAAAAAGATAAACTATTTGGTGTTCTGGTGACTAGAACATCAAGAAAAGGGAGTTTTCCATCAGACTCTGTCTCCATGGTAAATTTAATATGAGGATGCATATTATTTAAATGTAAAAAAAAATCATCTAATTTATTTTTAAATAATATGAATCCTCATATTAAATTTACAATGGAGACAGAGTCTGGTAGAAAACTCTTTTTTCTTGATGTTTTAGTCACCAGAACACCAAATAGTTTATCTTTTTCTATTTACAGAAAGGATACACACACAGACAGATATTTGCATTTCCATTCTCATCATCACCCAACTCAAATAGTTTCTGTAGCCAAAACACTTTTAAATAGAGCAATTAACCTTTCAGATGAGACACATCTGAAAGAAGAAATAAATCATATTAATAGTGTTTTATTAGCAAATAGTTATAATTACAAATTTATAAAAAAAAGCCTTATTTCAAGCCCAAAATAGACAAAATAGGAAACAAAAAGATGATAAATTAGCTATTAGGATTTGTGTTCCATATGTAAAAGGAACTACAGACAGTATCGGACATATATTAAAATGCTATAATATAGATACAGCATTTTCTGATCATCAATAGATCAGCAATATAATAACAAAGCCTAAGGATTCAATCCCTTTTGAATCTCATGGTGTCTATCAAATCTCATGCAAAAATTGTAAAGCTTCTTACATAGGTATGAGTAATCATCACATCAGTGTTAGGAGAGATGAGCATGCTAATGCAGTTAAACAACACTCATCATTATCAGCACTCTCACTCCATACTATAGATTCAGGTCATAAAATTGATTTTTCTAGTACCAGGATCATATCCAGATGTGATAATCTCTACCAATTTAAAATTAGAGAAGCCATTGAGATACTTAAAAGGCCAGATTGTATCAATAAGTGAGCTGATACATGCAAACTTCCTCCTATTTGGAAAGATTTTTTTAAAAAACATTCCTAAATTTAACATTTTTTGCTATTGGTGGAATTTTAACATTTTATTCAAATCAGTGATTGTAGCATCTCTACAACTGTCTTTCTACCTTTTATAACTCTGTGGATGGCTTGTGTGACCAAGTCGAAATGTCAGTATATTAATATTAAAAGTTTTTAACACGGATGAACTCGCAAAATATGTATTTTATATATTTAACCCATGCAAATCTTCATTTTAACATATATATATATATGTGTGTGTGTTAAAATGAAGATTTGCACAAGTTAAATATATAAAAAACATTTTGCGGGTTCATCCGTTTTAAAAACTTTTAATATTAATATACTGACATTTCGACTTGGTCACACGAGTCATCTACAGAGTTATACTCTGTGGATGACTTGTGTGACCAAGTTGAAACATCAGTATATTAATATTAAAAAATTTAACACAGATGAACCCGCAAAATATGTTATATATATATATATAATGTCCGTTAATTAAAACAAAATTGTAATTATAATGGAAATAATAAATTTAACGGTTTACAAACTTGCGGATTTAAAGATTGTGTATAATAGTTTGTAAACCGTTAAATTTATTATTTCAATATATATATATATATATATATATGTTCAAAACAATACAATAATTAATACAGTAAAAATATTTTAAAAACAAATATATATGATAATTTCATAATTTGATAATGACTACATAGTTAGTCAACAGTATTTCTATTAAATTATGGTATATATTTGTTTTTAAATATTTTTGCTGTATTAATTATTGTATTGTTTTGAATAATTATATATATATTATTATAATTACAATACAGACATTGATTAATATATATATATATATTATAACGGTCATGGCGGATCTGAAGATTTCCAGTCTTACCATAAATGCCACTACAGGGCACCACCAGGCATTTGAACCTGGAAAATGTATAGAGTAGGCAGATCTGCGCTGTTAAAAATCCAACTTTTTTTTATTGACCATTTTCCTTTGCCACTAGCTCAATATAACTTAAAATGTATTAATATTTAATAAAATAAGCCACTGCCAGTAATTAACACACAAACATTTATTTACGCACATATATAATATTTATATTTAAAATTGAGTAATAAATTTAGACTTTACAATTAGTTTTAAATTGGTCATTATTATTATTTTTAAATTTAAATTATTGTTTAATACAGTCCGCACAGATGGACATTTAAATTATATATTACTTTAGCATGTTGAGTATAGATAGGCTACATAGATTTTTTTCACTTAAAGACTTATCAAAACATTCATTCAATCTCAGACTAAAAGTTCATAGCCAAACCAATGCCTGCTTCTAGATATATAGTCACAACCAATGTAATATGAAGATGCTAGCATAAAATCACGCTGACAGAAATGTGCAACCGACAGTGTGATATTATTTGAAGGACATGACCCTCGGCCAGTGCAGGAGTGTGCATCTGTCTGGCGAATGAATCATGTATATAAATTAATTAAAGAGTGCTACGTATGGGGGAGAGCGGTTTTTCTACTGACTTATAAATCCCTGTCCATAGAGCTAGAAGGGGTTATTGGTGCAGGAAATATGTCTGTGACCACTTCAATGATATGACTGCCTCTTTGGAGTCATGCATTCAGTTGGGCACATTGTCCTGTATGGTGAACATGCTTCACACTACACTGATATAAACACGCATATATCCCTCCACAAGCATTATCCTAATTATGAAACAAATAGCCTGAAATTAACCCTTTAAAATAAACATAAACGAATTTAAATATAGTTATTAATTTTTATCCATGCAGCTATTTATACCCAACTTTAATTTGATACATTTTAATTTACACATAACACACAAAAAAAAAAGAAATGGAAATGATTGCTTAAGCAGATGCATAAAAAATTACTAATAATTTATTTTAGGCCCGATAATTGTTCTTATTTTCAGCTATTAATTGCAATTTTAAAAAAAGTTCTTATTAGATAGACACAAGAGTTCATACTTTACGGATTGAGCAGATTTAGAAGTCCATCTTTGTGATCATTTTTGTAGATTTTGTCCTTCTTTGAAACAAAACTGTCAGGAACTGTCATCCAGAGGCCTCAGCTAGTTGTCTGGAAATTTAATTTATTGCAGACTTTTACATCGTAAAATCTGCAATGCAGCCAGTTGTAAAGGTATATTATAGTCAGCTCTCAGATAAGAATTATAATAATCATTTGGCTTTTATATTTTTATTACCCTCTTATCATCCAATCTTCGGATTCAATAAGCAAGGCGTCACTAATCCTCTGGTGTTTCAATTATGGTCCATGCTGTCATTTTGTGCTTGCATTAGTCATTTAATTTCTTTTTATTCTCTTACTATTTAATTTATTTTAAGTGCCCCAAGGGCTAGTTTGCTTTAGAACAATCATTTAATTAATAAAACAATCATTTCTAATTCCTAAGATTATAGAAATCAACACTATTTCTATTTTCAAAAATATCAAATCTTTACATCTTTACTTTTTTACAAAAAAAATACTTTCAAATTCTTTTATTTTCCTTTTTTAAAATAGTTAAAGTCTCCCATCTGTGCGATATATATATATATATATATATATATATATATATATATATATATATATATATATATATATATCATATATATATATATATATATATATATATATATATATATATATATATATATATATATATTAAACAACTTTTAATTTTCAATTTTTAATTTTTAAGTTTTTTTTTTTAATAAATCAATTTTTATTTATGATCTTTTTATTTTCATTTTAAAATAAAGTAACGGCATTTTCTAAACCGTTACAATATATATATATATATATATATATATTGAAGCAGTCGGATCTAAGTTCGATCCTAGCTTCATAATATCTCATCTTCAGCCCACTTCAAACCCTAGTACTAACCATGAATTTCCGATGCAATGGGGCTTTATATGTTCAATACATGATAGTTTCCTTAAAAAAAGCTATTGTATAAATGTGTGTTAAAATTCACTAGTTTGAGGTTTAAATTAATCAATGTTTTAATAAATTCATGATAAAATTATTTATGAATTTATATATATTATAACTGTGTGGATTGTCTGTATATATCTATAAATATTTAAATATATATATTTTTTATAAAGTTTCATTGCATCAGGAATGTTTTATTTTACTTTTAAATAGTTTGTTCAAATTTTAGTGATTAAAAGCTACATTCTTTCGATACGCTTTCAGATTGTCCTTTTCCAAAGACTATGGGGAAAGTTTTATTAATTACCAAAAAGATAATTTAAAATATAAGGATGGTTCCTAATTAAAATCGTTTTTTAGATTTATAAATTCATTTTCTAATTAGAAAATGAATTCAAAGTTAATGAGTTTGAAAGCCTCATCGAAGAGATGTATCTAAAATCAATTAACAAAATTTTGTAACTTGGATAATGCTAGAAGCTCTAGCCTGAAGGCATCTAGAAGGACACTATAAATAGCCTGGAAAATTTTGAAAAAAGGAAAGCCATATTAGTTCTAAAAGTAGTGCTACTAGAAACTACATGCATATTAAATCATAAATCTTAATAGTGTCTCAATCATGGTGAGGGGCTAAACTTTGGGAGTCTGATTATTGGGCCCGAAGTTAACAGAAGATGTTTAATGTAGCTGCTAAATTAAGCTTTACCCATGACAATAATGCTGCCAAAGGAGTCAATCAAAATGCTGTTCAAATAATTTACAAAATACACGCCTACATTTCAACCAACTCGGACATGTAAACTAAGATACCAACCACAGAAGAAATGGTAACATATTTCTCAAATGAACCGTAACTTTCTGGCCAGTTTCTGAACTTTAATTTACACTACCTTTTAAAGTTATTATTGTTAAAAACTCTTCTCATTTCATAATGCCTTAATCTGTGTAAATAATTTTTTTCTATCTCTAGTCTTTAAATTTAATATATGTTAACTTTCCTTTCTTACAATGGCGGTTCATTCTAACTCTATTATATATTTATTGAATAATTATTAATGCCATTTATTTGTATTATATGCCAATAATCCTTTGAATCAATGATCTTCTTTGTTTCATTTGCCTTATGCAAATAATAATATTAAGTCTTATAGTAATTCTTGCCATTAGAACTAGATTAATAATGTTCTATTAATCATCAAGTTGAAAGAATTTATTAAATGTTGCTATTTTTACTAATGGCTGATAATGAATATTGGCCATTTTCTAACCTATGCTCCCGGCCACTTTATTGAGTTCATAATATTTATTTATTCATAGTTATAAAGTTAAAATATTTTGTTAATATAGGAAGAAAGCACTTCCTCCCTTGCTCATTTATATTGGAACACCAACAGTTCATGGCTATGACCTGGCCTGGTTTTTCCTGTGTTCTATGAATCCTTCATAGGGTATCAAAGACTTGTCAAATACAAGCCACCCTGCTATTTTCTCAAATCATCAACAAGCCATTATTTTTCATATTTATTTTTATAGCTCATAACTCATCAGTACCGTTTACTTCTCAGTTCCAGTAAAGCCCAGTATCATGCTCGTAAATTGTGATGAATTGATTTCATTAAAGTCGAAGAAATTCATATTCATTTATAATTAAGTTTTCTATTAAATATTGAAGTTATGCCCTAAATGTGTATCTTGCTTTTCGTGAATTGATTTACGAATGTGAAAGTAAATCTCACATTCATTCCTTCAGAATTAGAATAATAATTTCAGTCAAAGCCAAATATCTTTATCTACCTTTATTTTCTTGTCAGGGCATAGACATATACAATCCTCTTAGAATATTGCGTAATCTTTATTGGCATATAATCACAACTGCCATTCTTATTGTTATTATAAATTCCATTTAAAGACTAGAGGTAATAATATATATATATATATATATATATATACCTCTAGTATATATATATATATATATATATATATATATATATATATATATATATAATCTTCATCATTTAAGCTAATCAAAGTATTTATTCTTATTAAACATCTTATTAACACATTTGGTTTTTTACTTTCTTTATTATTCAGTAATTATTTTAATATTAATGCTCACTGTCTGTATTGGCAACCTGGACATACATATATGAATTGACTTATCAATGTCTTTAGTTATTTTATTCAACGTTAGCAAAGTCAGATCAGGGGTCTCAAATTATCATCATCCATTGAGCAAGTTTCTTGGTGTATAGTCATGTACCTTTGACTTATGTCATCCATTGATTTGATCTGAGCTCATGAATTGGGTTTGAATTCAGTTTGGTCTGGAGTAAAATCTTTGGTTGGGCTGGGTTTGAATCTGACTTTGAGTTTAGGTTGTTGGTGTGTGTGAATTTCGACTGGTACAACATATATGGCCTCTAAATTAGGCTATTATATAGCCAGGTGCATATTCATTTTATAGTGGCATATTTCATGGTGAAATTAATATATAGTTCATTTGTAATGCTCATACATGTATCATACTGATACACACATGTTTTCATCATTATTACCATATAGTTTATGCGTAATGCTTATAAATGTATCATACTGTTACACAATTGGTGTTATCATTATTAACAAATAGTTCCTTTGTAATGCTCATATATGTATCACAATGGTACTGAAATATTGTTATCATTATTAACTTCTGGTTCATTTGTAATGCTCATACACATGTAATACTAATACATAAATGTTATCATTGTTAACCTACAGTTCCTATGTAATGCTCATACACGTATTATACTGATACCCAAATATTGTTATCATTATTAACACCCAGTTACTTTGTAATGCTCATTCACGTATCATACTGATATTTAAATATTGCTGTCATTATTAACTTCCAATTCATTTGTAATGCTCATACATGTATTATAATGAGATCCAAATATTATCATTTTTGACCTATCTATTATTGAATTTGTTGCAAATAAATTATGTATATTTATGTTTACACGTTTGTCATGTCTTTCCCTGGTTCACCCCATCCACCCAATTATATCCACACTTAATTAAGTGATCTATGAGTCTATTCAAAACTCGTGAAGTATATAAAAATGGTATTCTAAGCATTGTCAAAGCATTTGTTTTTATGGGATCTGGTTAGTATATTATCAAATTAATTTAGTAACTAATTCATGATTGAGGCTGTGTTTGAATCCATGAGTTCTTGTTCCACTCTGACCACCAGGACTGAAAGAAATTGATTACTATTAGTAGCATCAGAAGCATTGATTGGATAGTGGTGATTTTGGAGCACTGGCAAATGGGTTAAAACTTAATAATGTTCCACAACTACCATATTCTGAGCATGTAGAGTTTGATGTACTTTTGCTGGGTCTCTGAATCTTGTTGGCTGAACACTCGATTCTCACCATTACAATATATTATATTTAATGTTTTCATGGTTGTATGATGTAGATAAATTAATAGTTTTTGGGCTGAACTGTGTATTATTTTACATTACAATCCGATATTTAAATGGACTAACGATTTTTCTTTCAAACATTAACCTTGATAATGGCGGTTGCTAGACCATCATCAAAATATCGGATTGTAATGCAAATTAATACAAGATTCAGCTCAAAAACTATCTATCAATCTATCTATCTATCTATCTATCTATCTATCTATCTATCTATCTATCTATCTATCTATCTATCTATCTATCTATCTATCTATCTATCTATCTATCTATCTATCTATCTATCTATCTATCTATCTATCTATCTATCTATCTATCTATCTATCTATCTATCTATCTATCTATCTATCTATCTATCTATCTATCTATCTATCTATCTATCTATCTATCTATCTATCTATCTATCTATCTATCTATCTCTCTGTCTGTCTGTCTGTCAGTCTACCTATCTATCTATCTACCTATCTATCTATCTATCTACCTATCTATCTATCTATCTATCTATCTATCTATCTATCTATCTATCTATCTATCTATCTATCTATCTATCTATCTATCTATCTATCTATCTATCTATCTATCTATCTATCTAATCTATCTATCTATCTATCTATCTATCTATCTATCTATCTATCTATCTATCTATCTATCTATCTATCTATCTATCTATCTATCTATCTATCTATCTATCTATCTATCTATCTATCTATCTATCTATCTATCTATCTATCTATCTATCTATCTATCTATCTATCTATCTATCTATCTATCTATCTATCTATCTATCTATCTATCTATCTATCTATCTATCTATCTATCTATCTATCTATCTATCTATCTATCTATCTATCTATCTATCTATCTATCTATCTATCTATCTATCTATCTATTTATCTATATATCTATACACAAAAGAAAGCAGATAAATTTTGAGAAAAACAACTGTTGTATTTTACGTTTTAAAAGTGCATTTAAACAATAAATATCAAGTAATTTAAATTTTGAAATTCTTTTCCAGTTACGTATCCAATTGCAAAAAAAAAAAAAGAATACATGTATTCGAATTATATTTACTGTCATATTATAGTCGATGACTTAATTCCTCGGGATATATGTGTCAATGTTACATTTGAATATGACATTTGATCACTTGTGTGATGTGAAAATATTGTTTAAGTTTAAAAGATGCAAATCTTTAAATTCCAGGCAATGCATTTAGTATTTCGTAAGAGATTTCTAATACTTTTCACAAGCCTTTGATTATTTAGCAGTATTATTTATTAAGGCAGTTATGTATTTCTTGCTATGGGTTTTACCCAATGTGCATTTTCTTTCTTGTATGATCTTGCGAAGCTGCCATGTTGTATTTTTGTATTTTAGTATTTATTAACCAGGTATTCATTCTCATAGTCTAGCACGTCAATGAATTATTTTTATTTTAATAATATAGCTGAAATTCTCCTCTTTTGCCTGATGTATTATTTCCTTAATGTTTTATCTATGAAACTGTCCTAATCTATAGATTATTTCGCACTCGTTTACACTTAATGGTGTAATTAAATTGTACATATGTTAAATCCCCTCTTGGACATACTGCACAGTAAATTATTTGTTTATATATTAGGATATTCCTAAAATAGAGCAGAGTGCGCCATCCAGAAAATATTGGAATGTGTGATAATATTAAAATGTCTATGTTTTACACATGCAGTGCACCACATAATCCAAAAGAATATTTTGGAAAGCATGTTTTAGAAAGAACATTGATAGACAATGTCAAGGTAATTTATGATTAAACTCAGATTAACACCAATGTTTAATTTTATAGTTTAAAATTTTAAGTAAACATGCATTCAATTTGTAATCTGAAATATATTAAATCATTATTTTGGGTTCAACGCCCGTGTAGCGCAATGTCTATACTATTAAAAATGATTATCCTGATTCAACCCCCATACAATGCACCACCATATTTTGTATTTCCTATAAAATGCAATTAAAAGTTTGTTTTCACATTGCTTTTTGTTTTGTTGTCATGAATAAATACAAATACTCATTATCTCTTCATTGTGTATTATTTACCACAATACGAGTATAGTTTTGTAGTTTAATCTTCCTGACTTAGCGGGATATAAAATAAAAAATAGGATGTTAACATATTTCGACGTTACCATATATAAACCATAATTATTTTCATCCCACATATTTTTAATTGCTTATATATTTTCTAAATATAGAACTACTCTTTAGACAGGAACATGTTCTACTTGTTTTAAATAATCCCAGAAATATTGGTTACCTGTAATATTCAAATTGTTTAAAACCTTTCACTTCTGATGGAATTACATTTTGTATAAAATAATTATAACAATTAAATATTTATTCTTTACTTTATTAAGTCATACATTATATTAAAAACATTCATAATTGAAATTTGTTTATAGATTTTCTTTATAACTTTTGTGTAATCCAACAAGAATTTTATATTTCAAATATTTAAATAAAACGTATTTTGAAAATGGAAGCCTATGGAATATTTAAGCAGGAATGTCTTATTACAGTATTATCTCCAAAAAGTAATCAAAGAAAAAAAGAGAACTTTTTATTATTATTACTAATTACTGTTTGCCAACTAATAATATCTGTAGTAGATAGATTTTTATTTTCTATTTCATTTTTTTATTATTTAAAGACAATTGAGAAAATGTAATTTATTTTTTATATATTCAACACTAACACTCATTGAGATAAATATTTAAAATAATATTTCTTTTATTATTTTGTTATGTTTTTCTGTAATAAATATTTATATATTTACAAGACTGAGTTACAGGAAAAATGCATAATATTTTATTGTCCATCCTATGAAAATAATAAAAATGTATTCACTATGAAGAAAAACTGGAATAGATAAACATACTTCAGCTCTGCCATATTTAGTAGTGTCTTTGAATAGAATATCAAGTCTCACTTAAAATAACTCTTTTAAAAATGATTTAATTAATTGTATTTACATAATAATTTAACAAAATATTAAATACCTATTATATTATTGACATTTTCAAGCATGCATTAAATAATTAAATTTTACTGGGGGTGCTGCAATGTCCAGTGCTTATGGCTCAGCAACAACTGCTATTTGTGCTACATTTTTTGCAATACTACTTATATTTATTATTTCTACTCTAATTTCTTATCTTTTGTCCGTACTGTTTAATATATTTGAAGTATATTGCTTTTAAGAATCCCTTATAAATATCTATCAATAATTCCTTTTTAACTGTTTTCTGATGATGATTGACTATTACTTACGGCAATAACTTTTTTATCTAGAGTATTTTACTGTTTCATAAATAACATCATACCTATTTTTTTTAAATAATATCTCTAGTTCCTTACATTCTTGTAAAGTATCAAATATGTATTATGCTTTCCTTATATATTAACTTCAATAATTATATTTTTTAATTTTTTTATGTAATAAATTAATATTTATTATCATATTTTAATGCATAGTTACCTCTTCTCCGTTATTATTGCAAGTCACAGCAAATTGGATCACGGAAGCAAACAGTAGATATAATATTATAAATTTCAAATTCTTCATGGTTTGTTAGCTAAAGTTAAATAGTTATAAATAATAATATTACATGAAATATATTCTAAAATATAGCAAACATAAAAATTGTTATAAGAAAGTGAATTATATAAGTAATATTATTTTTTTAAAAAGCACGTTACAAAAACTCAGTAACAACATAGATACATATTAAAAGAAAAAAAAGTCTTAATAGCTTGAAGTTAGTTATTTTTATTTTCAATTAAATATTTTAAGTAATAATTGATTAACATAATTTAATTTTTTTTATTTTATTACTAACATATACAAAAATGTGATTCATAATTTTTGAGTTATCATGGAAGATTTAATGATAGTTGACATATTTTTGTATATCTATTTCAACTATAGTTTTAGGCATTAATTTATATAATATTAAATACAAAACTCTAAATTAGGTATTATTATAAATTAAAATTATTATTCAAAATGAAAAATACTAGCCTTCAGTAAATTAAATAGTTTACCAGTCAAAGCAGGTTTTTCAATGCAAAAAGGATACAAAATAACATTTACAGTTCAACAAATATTTTAGTCTCTAGACTAGTTTCAAGGTTAAATTTATTTTTAGATGACTTGGCTAAAAATAGTTAAGAACAACAGATCAGTTAATTAAAAACCCTACCCCAATATTAAATGCAGATAGAAATCACATGATCAACTTAACTATATTCAAGAAGACTGGAATGTTAGTTTGAACTGTAGGAGTTTATAATAATATTTATTATTAAGATATTTTTATTAGTTTTTCATTTGGAGAGTCTGGCTTGGCAGAAATATCATTTGTAGTGAATTTTTGATTTATTTGCGGCCACTTTTTTTAATATTAAAAAGCTGCGATGTGCTTTAACAGTTGAAAAAAAGTGAAATCATCTTCAACCAAGATTCATTGGGTCAATGTCCATTGAATAATGTAAAGCAGAGTGTTATGAATATAAGTAAATCCATTTTTAAGTTCACTTTCTGCATTGACTTTATTAGTAGTAACTGTGCTTTAAAGGAAACAATATTTTCTACTTGTCAAAATAATAAATCGAATGTGAACTTCTTAATATATAATAAAAACTGAAGATTTAGGATTGTTAAAAAGGTTTAAAAATAATTGATGGATTAAAGTTGCTATAAAGATACAAACATTGGCAGATTATGATCATTCTAGAATTTTCTTGAATGCCATAAAAGCAATATTTGGATGTGAAAAACAATATCACAGTTATATCATGGCGATGATATTTTGAACAACTGGAAAAATATTTTATATTTTGAATAATGATATTGAACTGAAATAATAATTTTAATTTATATATCCATTTTATACACTAATTTATGATTCAAGATTAGTAAAGGCAGAAAAGCTTTTTTGTAATCTTAAAATGGAAAGGCTGTAGATACAGTTAAATAGGTAGTCCAGTATTTACCTTGCTATGATGTCATTAGCCTGAAGGCATACTACTCTAACCACCCGATTTTTAAGATAACGTCACCTAGTGATTTGCGGACAAATGTAATCGCTAAAATTTTTTGGCATATCACGTGGTGACGTTACGTCAAAGATCGGTAGATTAGAATAGGATGTCCTCTGGGTAATGTTGTCATAGAAACGAAGAGCGGGGGGAAGGCACGTGGTACAGGGTCATGAGGTCAAAACGGAGAAACAAACACGTGGTAAAGAATAATGCCGGCGGCGTCCATCCTGAAAAAAAAAAGGTAAAATTAATAAATAGGACACAAAATAGAGTGATATGCGGCAAAAAAAGATTAAAAATAATATATACATCATGAATAATTAACTAAAATTGGATGCAAAATAGGAAAATTTAAGATAAATATCACTACAAAATTAATAAGTAAAAACTGCGAGTCCACAAATCCTGAAAAAAAAAATTAATAAATAGGACACAAAATAGTGATATGCGGCAAAAAAAGATTAAAAGTAATATATACATCATGAATAATTAACTAAAATTGGACGCAAAATAGGAAAATTTAAGATAAATATCACTACAAAATTAATAAGTAAAAACTACGAGTCCACAAATCCTGAAAAAAAAAATTAATAAATAGGACACAAAATAGTGATATGCGGCAAAAAAAGATTAAAAATAATATATACATCATGAATAATTAACTTTAATTGGATGCAAAATAGGAAAATTTAAGATAAATATCACTACAAAATTAATAAGTAAAAACTCACCACAAATCCTGAAGAAAAAATTATAAATGGCACAAAATAGTGATACAAAAAGATTAAAAATAATATATACATCATGAATAATTTAAGCATCTTAAAAGTACTATATAAATTTTAAAAAACTTATCATAAAGCAAAACTGCGAATCTACAAATAACTGCGAGTCTACAAATATTAATTTTCTTTTTTAAAAACGTATAAAGTCAGTCCTGAATTAATAATTCTGCAAGTATTCAAATAATAATTTTGTCGTCTTAAAAAAGCCTATCATAAAGTGAAAACTGTGAGTCTACAAATATTAATTTTATTTTTAAAAAACGTTTCTTAAAGTGCAGTCCTGAATTAATAATTCTGCATATTCAAATAATAATTTTGTCTTTTAAAAGCTACATAAAGTGAAAACTGCGAGCTACAAATATTAATTTTCTTTTTTAAAAAACGTATCTGAAAGGCGAGTCCTGAATTAATAATTCTGCAAGTATTCAAATAATAATTTTGTCATCTTAAAAAAGCCTATCATAAAGGAAAACTGCGAGCTACAAATATTAATTTTATTTTTAAAAAACGATCAAAGGCGAGTCCTGAATTAATAATTCTGCAAGTATTCAAATAATAATTTTGTCTCTTAAAAAAGCCTATCATAAAGTGAAAACTGCGAGTCTACAAATATTAATTTTCTTTTTAAAAAACGATCTAAAGGCGAGTCCTGAATTAATAATTCTGCAAGTATTCAAATAGAAATTTTGTCGCTTAAAAAACCTATCATAAAGTGAAAACTGCGAGCTACAAATATTAATTTTCTTTTTAAAAAACGACTAAAGTAGTCCTGAATTAATAATTCTGCAAGTATTCAAATAATAATTTTGTCGTCTTAAAAAGCCTATCATAAAGTGAAAACGCAGTCTACAAATATTAATTTTCTTTTTTAAAAAAGTATCTTAAAGTGCGAGTCCTGAATTAATAATTCTGCAAGTATTCAAATAATAATTTTGTCATCTTAAAAAAGCCTATCATAAAGTGAAAACTGTGAGTCTACAAATATTAATTTTCTTTTTTAAAAAACATATCTTAAAGTGCAAGTCCTGAATTAATAATTCTGCAAGTATTCAAATAATAATTTTGTCGTCTTAAAAAAACCTATCATAAAGTGAAAACTGTGAGTCCACAAATCATAATTCAGTCATCTTAAAAGTACTATATAAACATGAATTTTTTTTAGTGGAAATAACTACGAATAAAAACTACTGTAATTTATAAGGAAAATAAAAGATGAATATCACAACAAAATGCGTCCTTACCCAAATAACGATTACTGCGGTGGACTAAACTGGCTTATATGTTGTAGAATGCACCAAAATGACCATCTTTGTAGGACGCCTCCACATAAACTCCGTCAAATAGGAGCTAAGTGTTGACATGCAGTTCCTCTGTGCTTCTTATTCCTCCATTTGACTAAACCCCACAACCTTTCAATATTTTGCATGTGAACGCCAGTTGTGGGGTCTACAAAATTATGTGTGGTTAACTCGATGGTGCTCATTTCCAGCCAGCTCCAATTCTTCTGTTTTATACCCTTTCCAGCAATCGCTATAAATAGTAGTGGCTTGGTGCACATTCTCCAAAATGGCTTGCATGAGACTGGACGCACTTCTATCTGCAACGGCTATTATAAAACATTCATCTGTTTCTCTGCAGAACCCCAAAACCCATTGCTGTGGAAGACTCGCCAGCTTGTTCTTACGTTTGGAGAATAGGTTTCACTATTTCCACAATGTGTTAGGGCCTCCGATTTTCCGCCTTTCATTATGTAACAGCCTCCATGCCATACTTCGCGGAGAGTTGTTCCAGTCAACACGCTTGTCCGCCTTCTAACTGGTCGCACAAAATAGGATCGACGTTAATTCTCTGGACCAACAATATATAAAACGGAGGCGTACGAAGGAACGGAGCCTCAAACCCGCCTTTTCTTATGGGGTTTTTTTCAGACAACTTTCAAATTGCACCCCCTGTTTTTCGTACCATGGATGTACTTCTTCATCCGGCGTCACAATTTACCCGGTGTAAAACTCCTTTTGTTGGAAGAAGCTACGCCCTTCTTCACATTTTGGGGATCCCCCGCCCTGTTCAACCTGAGCAAAGGAAAACGGAAAATTAATAAAATATAAAAACATCCACTTAATATCATAAAAGAAAAACAGAAATTACTTACAATTGTTGAGAAAGTAATTCTTTTAAAAAAATGGTAAAAAATGCTCACTGTGGTAAAAAAAGCCACTGAAAAAAGCGCTGCACGAAAAACGAGCAACAAATAGGAAGAAACCACTTTTAAACTCACGGGTCGAAAAAACTGGGAGAAAAAACAAAACTCGAATTAGCATATCAGCGCTTGTTGCCATGACAACGTCACGGTTCTTCCGGGACACAAAGACGGAAAACAGCTGACCTCAGGCAGGCAGCAAGGAACAAAACAAACCGCGCGCGGCGACAACCAGCCCGAGGCAAAACGAACGGTCAAACACACGAAACGACGAAAATCTAGAGAAGTATTCAAAATATAGTGTTAACACTTTTGTTTTTCAAATATTGGAAATTTATAAAAATATATGGAACTATGAAGTTATGACATCTTATCTAAAAACGCTTCCATTATTTCAATTTTTAAAAATAAAGACAATAGGAATCATTTTTATCCGCTACAAAAAATACACTTTCAAAAATATTATTTAATGGACTTCTTTCATTTAATGTTGTTTTAGAAAATCAAGAAGGGCTGGAGGCAAGATTTTTTCACTAAGCAAATGCAAATAAAAATTTCGGGAACAAAATATTTCTATATATTCTTTTTATTAATTTGATCAAGACATTTAATTCATTTAACCGAAAATGTTTATAATCTTGTTTAAAATTAATTAGTTGACCACTAAAATTTATTGTTATTATAAATCTTCTACATGATGGTATGAGAGGAAGTGCTATTACTACAAATAAGAATCCGTAATATTTGAAATTAAACTGATATTAAATATGAATATGTTTTTCTATAATGTTCTTTTTAATTTTTATGACAGTTGTTGTTGGAAATGTTTATAGGTAATTGAATGGAGCAGAGATTAAGGTGGAATACTTGTTTTGATGGTACAATTTTTAATTTAAATCGATTAGAAGTAAAAGCAAGATCTTCATATTCTTAGATTCAAGATTTGTGATATGTTGATGATTATGCTATTTTGCTATTTGAAAAAATAATTTAGAGAATGTATTCAATGTTTTGAATATACAACATTTAAAAATTTGGATGAATAATGAATGTTTTAAAATTCAAGTTCTTTATCTGCAGTGAAGGAAGAAAAATCTTCAGTATTTTTTAGGTTAGATGGTAGTCAACTTGAGAATGTAGACGAAATTAAATGTTTTATAAATAGAAAATAAACACATGGGCAATATAAATTCCAATGTTCTGCTCCTGCTTTTAACAAGTTAAAGAGCAGAGTATTTAATCACTAATAAATACCTTTTGCCACTATATTAGCTGTGTATAGAGGGGTTATTTTATCTAATTTGTTGTGCAGAACTGAGACTTGAACATCATGTCAGTGCAAAATTAAAGCTTTAGAAGATTTTATATAAGATGATTAAAATTACAATGGTATGACAATAAAACTAATCAATATGTTCCTCAACTTGCTGGATGTGATATTATATGGTCCTCTATTGTCAAATTATGTGGTCACTGTATTGGACATATAAAATAACTGAAAAATGCAATACAAATCTAAAAGAGTGTTCTATGATCAACTTGAGCATACTTTTTTGGGAAAGATGGTTCCACTCTGAATTATGTGTTTTATGTCAAAGACATTGTAAGAAATAGCAACACTGATTATTTCCTTTGATAAGATATGGTAGAGAATAAAAAATACATGTAGACAAGATATTGATGTGTCTCAGCAAAAAAAAGAACATCTACTGAAGAAATTGGAATACAATACCAAAAGTATCAAATAAGCAAAAAAATGAACCAGGTGTTGGTCTTATTAGTTATTCACAAATTAGTTTCTATAGTAATTGCAAAACTTATTTTTCTAGAATAATTTTTCTTTCTTTTCTTTTTTCCCTTGGAGTGACTTCTATATGTCTGTATATATGGAATCAAAGACTTTGTTTGTTTCAAATGTCAACCATTCTAAAATCAGAACTAAAATGTATTTTTTTAAGTGTAATGCTAATACAATTTTTTTGCCATGTTAATTGCAAAGTCAAGACTGCTTTTAGAAGGTTTCTAACTGAGAATGGTGGGCTGTGGTTGCTATCTGCAAGAGCACCATTCAAGAAGAAAAAGACCATCCATTGACAATGCAGAACCTATCCACCTTAAAAAATTATTTTAAAGGAATGCTGTGCTAATTCTCTTCGAAGATGAATCCCAGTGGTCACAATTCTGTGATAATGAAGATGTTCTAATTTCCCAGATTGAAATTCAAATTGAAGTTTGCCTTTTTATTCCATGAACATATTATGGGAGATCAAAAACCACAGTAGTGTCCTTACAAAGGAACTCAAACATTGCACACATCACTGGAATAAAACAGATAAAAAATTGAAGACCTGAAGTTAACTGAACAGTCTTATATTTTAACCAGGGTTTATATCTAGACTTGATACTTCCAGAGAAAGAAATATGAGGCTATAATAGGCTTATTAGTAGGAATTTAGATACTAATAGTACTTCTCAAAATTATTCATTATATATATATATATATATATATATTATATATATATATATATATATATATATATATATATATATATTGTAATGGGACAATCCTTTTCAGGACTCGAGGAAGTCACATCTACCTATAGTCAGACTTTGAGTCTTTTTATAGAATGCCATGGGTGATGTGATTTAAAATATAATCCAATCCATTCCTCTATTAATAACCTCATTACTCTCGGAATTCGAGCTCAGAGGAGAAATTGCAATTGACTCACTTCAGGCATTTCCACAAATATCCCATAGTAATGATAAATTTAGTATAAGCTATATATAACTTTTTTATAAACATTAAATCACTAAGTTGATTCAATATATATATATATATATATATGCATGAGTATATATATTTATAATTATTGGTTTTATAAAATGACTAAATAAAATAAACAAACGAGACCTGTTTAATTTTAAAATCAAGTTTAACACATTTTAATCCGAATAAAAACAAAAATATTATCACATAAATAATAAAAATATTAAAATTTAGAATTATAATATGTGCTTATATATATATACAATAATACAATAAACTATTTAACATTCAGAAAAAAACCATAATGTAATTATTTACATATATATAATTTAAAATCAAATTGATAAAAAAATCAAGTCAGATGACCTAATTTTAATAAAGTTCGTATTTACAAATGTTATATATAGAGTAAGTAAAAAACAAACTCTTAACAAACTTCAAAAATACCCTCAACCTCAGACTGCAGTTTCTGCATCTATCTGAGTTAGATAGCTGGATTTTTGGACATTTAAATGTCTAAAGGTTTCAGATTTTCTTCTCAATAGTTAGGCATTGATAAAATGCTAGACTCACTGATGATGCTAGATGCAGAAACTGCGGTCTGAGGTTGAGGGTATTTTTGAAGCTTGTTAAGAGTTTGTTTCTTACTTACTCCATATATAATTTAAAATCATGTGTACAATAAATAATACCACCATACATTATAAATCTACGTTTTGTGTCATTAAGATGTTTCAGTGAGTGTTATATGTCTATATAAGATAACATCCATTCACACTAGATTAATAATAGAATGTATTCTAATATTAATTATGTTATTGTTTAAAAAGAAATTATGATAATTGTCAGGTAAGATTCAATTTGGAATATAAGAAAACTTACTTCCAAATTGAAATAATTAAAAAAAAACTTTTACTTTAGTGAGCCATCACTTTCATCAGAGCATATATCAAAATATCAATATCTAAATTTTATTAAATAAATCAAAATAAAACCTTCATCTTATCAGTCCTCCAATTTAATATACAAAGTAATTTTTCCACTTAAATATAATTATCCCCAAAGGAAATAAAATTTAAGAGTTATTAAAGTACACAATGAAGTAATCCAAGATGAGAAAGAATAATGGTTGTATATCCCTCCTTAGACAAAATAAATGATGATGAATGTTGAAAGATAAAGCTCATTGATTATCCTTCGAAGAGGACATCCAAATATTCATTCCTTTAAATATTTGCATAGTAAAATATTTAACATCTTCTTCATTAAAATAGTCCATTATTAAGGCAGCTTTTAAATGGGAATTACAATGATTATATTTTAGGCATTAAGTAGGAATAAATTTACATGTTCAGGTTTGAAAGATCAGCAGAAATCTCTGGCATAAATTGTCTAGCCAAAGAACATCTTTATAAATTTTTGTCTTCTTAAACATATATTTTAAAAACTCATTTCGAAGACGTTGATAACTCTTATAACCTTGTCAATTTCAATGATTATTTGTTTATAGTTCTTTATAATATTAAAAGTAAGTAAATTAATTACTTGAAGACAGTTTTAAAATAGGGAATCTTCTTTTTTTCTTAAATGTGTTCTAAATTTGAACACATTTAAATTTACAGATGTAGTTATTGCCTTGATAACTAAATAGAAGATTATTGTTATAACAATATTAGTTCATTTTTATACTTGGATTAATTTCCAAAAGCATATCACATGATCATCCTCATGCTCTCTATTGTTTAAAATATACAATTTGTAATGAACTCCAAACGTTTATTTCTTTTGTTTCAACTGATAAAATGCAATGATGACTTACGGCTTTGTCAATGTCAAGTTTTGGTTAATAAAAAAATACTATTAGTTAGAAACATTTATTTATGTGTGTGTATAAACAAATTAGAATAATTCATTTTTAGACTTATTCTTTTAATATTAACTAGTTTATGTGTATAACTGATATATGAAAAGCTTAAGATAGGTGTATGTTATTTATATCTGTTGATTTGATATAGGCACAGTTAAATTCATAAAGAAACACAAATTGTTTTAGATGAGGCTCAGATGGTACTCTTACAATATATATATATATATATAGTGCAACCGTACACACCCTCTCAATGAGATAAGTTAAGGCAGTCACATCTTATTATAATCAGATTTAAGGTCTTCATTTAGGATGCCATAAATGATGTGATTTTATTTTGTTATTAAACTATATATATTCCAAATAAATAATTTATTATTATATTATTAATATAAATTATATCTAAACCATATGAACTCAATCTTTACTTTAATAGATTTAACTGTTAGATTCGAATTTCAAACTCAGGGAAATTTAACAATTGACTCTCTTCAGGGGTTCCTATCAATATACTACATTAATAATAATGAATCTCATTAATTTTTAAAATGGGTTTCATGAAGTTAATATAATAATCAATAAAGATTATATATTAAATGTTTGATCTTATCTTATAAAATCAAATAAATAAATAAAATAAATAAAATACTTCATTTAGTTTAATATAAAACATAATTATTTATTTAACAAATAAATAACTTAAGCTTTATAATATATAAAAGAATTCTTTATATATCTACTATCTTATATTAAAAATATAAATATATTCTATTTACCCATGATAGATATATTTTTTAATTTATAACACTAATTGATTTTATAATATATATATATATGTATATAATGCATATTTTGCGGGTTCATCCGTGTTAAAAACTTTTAATATCAATATACTGACGTTTCGACTTGGTCACACAAGCCATCCACAGAGTTATAAAAAGGTAGAAAGACGGTTGTAGAGGCGCTACAATCACTGGTTTGAATAAAACAAAAATCCCACCAATAGCAAAAATGTTAAATTTAAGATTGTTTTTTAAAGAAATCTTTCCAAATAGGAGGAAGTTTGCACGTATCATCTCGCTTATTGATACAATCTGGCCTTTTAAGTATCTCAATGGCTTCTCTGATTTTGCATTGGTAGAGATTATCACATCTGGATATGATCCTGGTACTAGAAAAATCTATTTTATGACCTGAATCTATAGTATGGAGTGAGAGTGCTGATGATGATGAGTGTTGTTTAACTGCATTAGCATGCTCATCTCTCCTAACACTGATGCGACGATTACTCATACCTATGTAAGAAGCTTTACAATTTTTACATGAGATTCAAGAGGGATTGAATCCTTAGGCTTGGTTATTATATTGCTGATCTTCGTCCAATAGTAAGTGCAATAGGTTCTCCAACTCATATTTTAGCTAGATACTTATCGGATTTCATTAAACCTACAATCCCATCTATTAAATCATATATTAAAAACTCTCTTCATTTTATTTCTGTTTTAAAAAGTTTAAAAATTAATGCTAGTGACATTCTGGTCAGTTTTGATGTCATGTCTTTGTTTACAAACATTCCAATTGATGAAGCTTTAAATATAATCTCACAACGTTGCAATTTACCAGACCATATTATTGCTTTGATTAAACATTGTCTCTTAAATACATATTTTGTATACAATGGACAGCATTACAGACAAGTTTTTGGTACTCCTATGGGCTCACCTATCTCAGGAGTAATAGCTGATTTATTCATGGAATATATAGAAACTCGTGCTTTAGAATCATCATCTTTAAAACCTCTCATTTGGCTCAGATACATAGATGACACTTTTGTCATATGGCAACATGGAAAAAATACATTAGATGATTTTTTCTTACATTTAAATAATATGCATCCTCATATTAAATTTACAATGGAGACAGAGTCTGATGGAAAACTCCCTTTTCTTGATGTTCTAGTCACCAGAACACCAAATAGTTTATCTTTTTCTATTTACAGAAAGGATATACACACAGACAGATATTTACATTTCCATTCTCATCATCACCCAACTCAGATAGTTTCTGTAGCCAAAACTCTTTTAAATAGAGCAATTAACCTTTCAGATGACACTCATCTGAAAGAAGAAATAAATCATATTAATAGTGTTTTATTAGCAAATAGTTATAATTACAAATTTATAAAAAAAGCCTTATTTCAAGCCCAAAATAAACAAAATAGGAAACAAAAAGATGATAAGTCAGCTATTAGGATTTGTGTTCCATATGTAAAAGGAATTACAGACAGTATCGGACGTATATTAAAACACTATAATATAGATACAGCATTTTCTGCTCATCAAAAGATCAGCAATATAATAACCAAGCCTAAGGATTCAATCCCTCTTGAATCTCATGGTGTCTATCAAATCTCATGTAAAAATTATAAAGCTTCTTACATAGGTATGAGTAATCGTTGCATCAGTGTTAGGAGAGATGAGCATGCTAATGCAGTTAAACAACACTCATCATCATCAGCACTCTCACTCCATACTATAGATTCAGGTCATAAAATAGATTTTTCTAGTACCAGGATCATATCCAGATGTGATAATCTCTACCAATGCAAAATCAGAGAAGCCATTGAAATACTTAAAAGGCCAGATTGTATCAATAAGCGAGATGATACGTGCAAACTTCCTCCTATTTGGAAAGATTTCTTTAAAAAACATTCTTAAATTTAACATTTTTGCTATTGGTGGGATTTTTGTTTTATTCAAACCAGTGATTGTAGCGCCTCTACAACCGTCTTTCTACCTTTTTATAACTCTGTGGATGGCTTGTGTGACCAAGTCGAAATGTCAGTATATTGATATTAAAAGTTTTTAATACGGATGAACCCGCAAAATATGCATTTTATATATTTAACCCGTGCAAATCTTCGTTTTAACATATATATATATATATATATTAAAACTACTATTAAAACTATTATATAATAATTAGATTATACAAATAATAATCTAATTATTTGTATATGTTTTCATCTTTTAAAATGATTATACATTTTTATATATATATATATATTCTGCCCTCCTCCTCCGTCCACGTCCTCTCCATAAAATTTATATAGTTTGTTTAAAATATAGTCCGGGTTCTAGCTCAGTTTAACAATTAAATAAAAATGAAATATCCAGCATTAATTAAAATGATTACTGGTTCTAACTTTTAAAATATAAATACAGTTATATTTGTAAATGAATTAATAAATATTTATTATTTTCATGAGACATGGAGTGACGACACGGGGAACGAGACAGACTACATTGAGATATTATCCACATGATACTATCTCAATGGCATAAGAACACTATTCCCCCTTTTTACTATATTAAATAACTAATTTATAGTATTCTTACGACTTTCTAAGCTCTTTTCATTACGATTAAAATAATAATCATATCTTAATATTCTTTGTAATAATAATCTAGCTCAATTAAATAAGATTAAGTAAATAAATAGAATAAATAAAATAAAATCAAATCTCAGGTTCATAAATTGTATTCTAACTGATTTAAAATTACGGTAGTAAACTATGAAAAGGGAATTTTATGTCATAAATTCACTACGCAGTAACTAACAATAATAAATAATAATAATAACAATAGTATAATATAATCTTATTACTTCCTAAATGAAATAAATAATTACGTACATGGCAGTATTTTAATAATCTGACAACAGAATACGTGTGGCAACATTAGCATATAATTTATTTTAATATTGTGGCAACCAACTTATGACCAATAAATGATATAATTATGATCTTTTAATTTTATCATGCAAATAAATTTTCAAAATTATTATAATACTTTTATGTTTACCTATTTTGTGCAAAACTATATGTCTGTTTCAATTATAAATGTGTATTGTGATATCATGCATCCATGTGGAGAAATAATAACGAAGACACAAAGCTTTATAATAAATTTACAACAAAGTTTATTAATAACAAAAACAAATAACACTATTTTACATTATGTACATTGGATATCCTTACTCTCCTATCACAAAGTTATTTTACTAGTTTATAAAATGAAAATTAAACTTCTCCTTATTTTTCTAGTTAATTCTTTTCTTTTAATTACTTAAGAAAGTACAGTATTATTATTATTGGATTTCTTATTTTAGTTTAGCTTGTTACAAAATGTATTTATTTATAATTATCACTAATACTTTGTATCCCTACTATTTTTTAAAATTATATTTTTATAAAATTACATTCGTAGTAAACATTCTACAAAATCATAAAATCCTAATTTTATATTAGTTATATGGAATCCTACAGATTCAAAAAACATTCTTCTACATTTGATATTACATTTTATTATTCACTATACAATGCTTATTAATCTAATATACTCATTCAAGCCTTGCTTCGGATGGTAATTACAATTATTAACACACCATGCACAAATATATGTGTCTATTACACATGATTGAATTATTTTCTTAACAAACATGCAATATTTATTTTCTAAATATTATTATAAAAATATTCAGGTTTTATTATCACTTAAAAAAAAAACTTTGTTTTAGATTTCTCTTTTAAAAATCTTATATTCGTTTCCAAATTGATTTTAAACTGTATTATATGATTCTTTCTCTCTTTATGATTTTTTATACTTTCACTTTTAAAATTACACAATTCTAACACATTCCAGTAAATAAACTATTCTTACTTAACAATAACATACCCTCAGTTCTATTTTATTCATTATTTCTGTAAAATATATCTTTCTGACGATGCAGATTCATGAAAACAAGGATAGCGAAAATAGATGCACAGGATCAAAATAACTAGAATATTATCCGTCATAAACTTTAACAATAATGGCACAGTGAATTAAAAAAACATTATAGAGGAGCGACCTTTGTCTGTCTACCCACCTCTATTATAGGAGTGATGCTAAAGCTATTTCTTCAGCTTTATATAACATCAAAGAGTTTAAAAGATACGTAAAGACACTGTCCAAAATATATGTGTTCAGTGATAGGGCTTAGTTAGTTATACTGAAATCACACAAACTAACTATGATCCAAATACTTTATTTTTCTTATTTCTTAGCAAAACATCATCTTGGTTTCCTCTACACTAGTACTACCAAGTCACTATCCGATATTATTTCTCTAGATTTTTCTATACAGTACATCGACAAATTCTTATCTGCCTTTCTAACAATAATAAAATTCATTTTATTTCAAAACTATACAGCTGTTCTCTAAGAAAATCTTTTACTACTTTTCTCGTATATTTATCATATACAAACTATTTTAAAATATCTAATACTTTGTTACATGAAAGTTCAAAAGAATCACACAATTGTTTCGACAACTTATACTATTAATTATACTTGAAATAACTTATTGCATGCATATTTAAAATTATTCTTATCTCAGAATATGTTTTAATGTTGTATAATATGTGTATTTATAATTTTAAAACTTTCACACATCATTCTTAAACAATAGATGACCTAAAAAATACATTATGCATTATGAATAAATACCAAAATTACCAAAACGATCTTGATCTTCTCGATCGTGTTCTGTAGGCTTCACCATTCCATTAATTCTTGTAGATATTAAAACTTCCATACATACTTTTTATTTTTAAAACAATATTTCTATCATTCTATTAAGCTATTATATTTAAATCTCATTATTATTAAATTTATATTTATATGTTTTCCCTAATCTAATATAGCATTTTATATTTAAAAATAAATTAATAAAACATTTAAATTATATTTACGATACTTCTTCACCAGACTTTCTTGAACCGTTCATATTTAAGCTAAAAAAAAAATATTTTTATTTCTTCATTCAGTCCCTTAATGTTCTATTTTAAAGTAAAACAATAGCTACTCTGTTTCATAAATATTCGTAGACGACAATCCTTGGTTTTCACAATATTGTATACAATTATTAATTCATGGCATTCTCTTCTACTATTGTCTGCTAATATTTTCCCGCGCGACTTTTCCCCGATGCATCTTGTACGTACTTTTATTTAAATCTTCAATAAAATTTTCTGTTTCCATGGATCCATTTTTCATTAAGTCATTTAATTTTATATTTCTTTTAAGCTCAAGCATTTTTTTCCATTGAATACTTTATAATATTTTTAAATTAGATAAAGTTTTCGGCTCCTTTTCTATAAAATACATAACAGCACTTTCATATTTTTCTTTACTTTTCTTTATTTCAAAATTCTTGTACTATATTTTTTAATAATGTTTTCCTTTAAAAGATAAACACTCTTTCTTCATCATTATTTTCTTTATAGTAAAACGCAGATTAAATTTTTCCATAGAGAAGAATAACATAACCTTAAAGTAGCCTTATAAATTTTGCGTCATAAATTTTTCCTGACGGCATGTAACTTCTCTTTTAAATTTTCATATAGCATCCCAATTATATTTCTTTGAGTTATAACAATCAGTTTCTGGTTGAGCATAAATAAAGCTGTATTAAGACATTTTCCAAATATTTCTCCTTTAGTAATAAATTTAGGTATTTTTCCTTGTACTTCCATCTCTACCGTAGGTTATTGGTTAAATTCGAATAAATTCCCTGGTAAGATAACTTTTAAAATTAGCAATTCATATCGATACAGTCAAAATATATTATATGTTACAGAAGAACTTTTTTAAAATAAATACAAAAATTTAAATTTATATCACTTTTCAAGCTATGGTGTTATCAGCTACAAAAATGTGATATTTTCTCTTTCACTTACACATTCCTTCTTCCGCTCTGTATAATTCCTATATTTTGTCTGCTCATTTACCTCCATTGATTGGTTAATAACTTTATTTTAGCGTGAACAAATTTATCCATTTTAGTTTTATAACAGAATAGACGTTTAAAATAAAGAATTGATGACGTAATGTCTCAAAATATTATTTAGACTATATTTTTAAATTCAATTTTAATTTTATAAAAATTATTTAAACTTTTAAAATAATTATTAAAATAATATTTAATATTTTAGCTTTTACTTTAAAGATCGATGGCAATTATATTCAGTTTCAAATTCACAAACTTTATTATTATTTTAACAAGCGTGTGCGTGAAGGTATATAATATACAGTCACGTGTTTACTAATTTTATCAAATGATTTTTTATTTACGTCTCGGTCTAAATTATCAAAACTGATATATTTTATAAAAAATTTAGAAAATAATTAAACTTGTAGAACTAAATATAATTCTCACCATCCCAAAGTTTATAATAAAATATACTCTATTAATTTTGATTATTAAATACAATTATAACACTACGTCTAGCATTTATTTAATTTATTAGTTTTACAATATTACATTCAAAATTATTAATATACTTTTAACTATTTATAGCTGTATTATTTTATATGGCCAGCTTTTACAACCATAATCAATGATATATAATTAAGCTTTATTTAACTGTTTTCTCTTAAAATAATCTATTACATTTTTATATACCAGGTATTTTCAGCTTTAAATTGTACTATAAAATCTAATTATCCTACTATTATTTATATATCATACAAATATAACTTAAAATTTAAAATTTTTTAGTAATTGACCTTTCTACCTTATTATGACCTACAGATAAGGGCACAATATATATATATATATATATATATATATATATATATATATATATATATATATATATATATATATATATATATATATATATATATATATAATCATACCAAAGTTAATCATTTATCCAACTAAAATTAACAATGGTTATTAGACTATTTGAATTAGTACAAACAAAGTAGTGTCATGTCATAAAAATAGCGTAAATTGAAAAATTATTTAAATTCTTATCTCTAAGTTCATTCTATCCCTTTTATAATTGTATACATTTCACATGTTAATATGTCTTATCCCATATCTAAATTTTTATGAAATATATTTAAAAATATTATAAATTATTAATCTTCTCTTATTCATTTCTTTAATAAAATCTATTAAATGATAAAGGAAATGCGATTAATGTTCACCAATTATAATTTTTAAAAATTAAATGGTATTTATAAAACTTAATGCAATAGTCCTAGATGTTGCTGGAATTTGCAAATGAAAATTCTTCAAAGATACAATTCTTAATTCCTTAATTTTTATGCAATGAAGAAGATAATATGAGATCTGAAGTTGATGTTTAAATTCCTCCTTGTATATAAATAGCATCTTCTTTTATACACCATTCTTTTATTAACAATTATAATTTGTTTTAGAAAATATAGCTTATATATAATTTTAAAGAGCTTTGGCAAAAGTTGTTATTCCATATATATATATATATATATATATTTGACTAGACAAGCACATTTTATATATCTTACAATAAAACTGGTTCTATCCACTTTGCATTTTTCATATACTAGAAAGGACATTAATTTAATTTACTTGAAGTTTTTATATAAATATGTTTTTTTTAAATGATCTTTATATTTAAAACTCCAACTAAAACAATCTTTATAGAATACAAAAATTCTATCCAAATTAAGTAATTTAGAAATTACTTTTCTTTAAGAAATGTTAGAAATTTCTTTTAATAAGCTTTCTTATTAAATTGTTCAAAAATAAAGATTTTATCCTATACACTGTTTTTTTAATTTGGACATAGTATAAATCCTTTTGAGGAAATTGCTAAAAAGATAGAATCTTTTAATCTTCTCAATTATTTTTAAATTTTTTTCATTATTTATTGTTGCATGAGCTTGCTAACGCATATCATATATATTGTGATTTTACAATTCTATATTAAATCATTAAGTTATTTTCATTACCTTTAATTTGATAAATTGCATGTAAACTTAGAAGTCATCACCTTGTCAATTGTCTCTATTAATGAATTAGTATTTCAACAATGGTTTGAGATGGCACCCAATGC
>JAQFVV010008426.1:0-31385 GCA_028023455.1 Epiperipatus broadwayi
TTTCAATATATATGTGTTCGAGTGTATCAGTGTTATGAGATAGTGTGGAGAGTGGTGGGTCATGTGAAAGTCTGTGCTCATATACCCTATATATTACATACTAGTTTAAAAAAAAGTTAGTAATGCATTTCCATTTCTCAAAAATAATTTTTTTTCAGAAAGCAATGACATTTATATCTTCCATGCTTAATATGTATCTTTTGATATATTTAATTGACCAATCTAGAGTTAATGTGAGAAAACGACATTACATTTTGGCTATTAGGGAGGGATTTATTCCACCAACCATTTACTCACATATTAATTACACAAATATATTAGTTCTAAAATAACATGATTTGTAAAAAAAAAAAAAAAAAAAAGATTAAATATGTACAGATTCTTAAATGAGTCTACAGCCATTTTATAAAGTCCAATAAAAATGTGTGAGATAAATAAAATAAGCAATAAAGAAAAAATTATTGAAAAAAAAATCGTTTATATGTCAAAGCATCAGCCAGAAAGTGAACCCGCAACAACTGTCTGCAAGCAACTGCGCTGACCTCTCGGCTCTTTATGAATGGGAGAAAGGAAAATAATTAAGAATTTAAACTAACTTATATATATCTAATCAATGGAATTATGCATAACTCGATATATATATATATGTGTGTGTGTGTGTAATGTTCAAATCAATATATATATTGAGCCGATAATTTCGATTGGCTCATATATTTTCTGTGCATGTAAATTACGTATATACACATATGTATATTAGGTATAAAATAAGAAATAAATGCTGTGTGTATAGAAAGTTTTTTTTTTTTTTGGTATTATTCATTAGTTTTTTTATAGTAGGTTTTTTGTATTATTTATTAATTTTTTATTGGGATTTGAAAAAAAAAAAAACAGAAAGAAAAGAAAAGGCAAAATGGTAGATTAGTTATTTGTTTTTAATTGGACTGAGAGATGACATCGAAAATGATATTAAAAAATACATATTTTGTTTTGTTTTTGGAAAACAATTTTAATTAAATTTTCTAATCTGGAGGGAGGAGAGAGAGAATAGAATTGTAATTAATTATATTGTCGTGGCTTATAGTTGGAAGGTGTTAAAAACAAAAAAGGAATTAAAGAAATGCAATCACTGGCCAGGAACATGATACAATAAAAGGACAATGGATAAATAGAGAGAAAAACCTATTGTATGAAGATTAGCTTATTAGTTTTTCTTTGAATAAAAAGAAAAGAACTATTGGAAATAAAAATGATTGAAGGCTAAACGAAATAGAATCCGTCCCCAGCTGGGACACGGCTCCATTCCTAGATTTTCATCAAACCGGAAAACCACCTCATGGATCACCAAACCATGTAAGAGAAAGCAAGCTAGCCAAGGAACAAACTTCACTGCAGAGAATCAACTCCCAAGAGATAAGGAGAAATGCGTATGGATGTACACTGATCGATCAGGTTAACAAAAACTTTGTTATTAATTGAACTATAGATTGGTGAATTTAAAACATATCTATTTAGGATTATATTTAATCAGCCATGAACTATAAGTTGCAGCAATAGAAAGGGTTTTGTTATGTATATTTATAATGCTTATGTTTACATTATTCAATTAGTTTATTTAAAATATGTAATTTATTTATATTTGTGTTTTTTTAATTTTTTGTTTTTTATGGAGGGTTTTCAACTAACTTTTGATGAAATTCATGACTATAGGGGCAGGTTAAAAATAATAATAATCCCATGAATGAATCCCAGAAATTGTTACCGAAATAGAATGTAGAAATGATTTAGAAAGTAAAAATGAAAAGTTTTAAGGGTTGAGTAAGGGGTTTATTGTAATAACTGACTCCTAATAGTAAGCCACTTAGTCATCACATGATCACCATCTCTATACTAGCACATAATTGTTGTAAACAAAGGTAAAGCTCTCCTACAGTAGTGCCACCCAGTGCCAAACAGAGTAATCAATGGATGCCAGAAGGCTTGTGCATAAAATCCCTATGTAGTACCTACTCATCCAATATCTCCAGACTAGTTTCTGGCTTGTGGCCAGCATCAGTGCGGAGCCTTGGATCTGAGAGCACTGTATTTAGATCTTAGGATCTAATGCAACCCTCAAGAAGCCATGTTTTAACTCTACTTTGTTTACAACAATTATGTGCTAGTATAGAGATGGTAATCATGTGATGTTTAGTGGTTTAACACCAATCCTGCCTAATAGGATAGTGGTGGCTATGATTGTATAAGAGCCAGACACCAAAATGTATGGATGCTGAATTGAGTTCAGACCCATATGACTAAATAAGCTATTGAGCTTAGATTGAAAATATTGTGTTTTCAATTTCATTCTCATAGTTTTGTAGTAAAGTAGAGTTAAAAGGTGGCTGCTGGAGGGTTGCATTAGATCCTAAGATCTAGGTGCAGTGCTCTCAGATCCAAGGCTCCTCACTGATGATGACCACAAGACAGAAACTAGTCTGGGGATATTGAATGAGTAGGCACTGATCGGGATTTAATGCACAAGCTTTCTGGCATCCATTGATTACTCTATTTGGCACAGGGTGGCACTACTGTATGGAGAGTTTTGCCTTTGTTTAAGCCACTTAGTCTCTATACTGGTTTAGATTTGGATGATTTTGGGACGCTTATATAAGTAAAAGTGCATGTTCCTTTGAGAATGAAATACATATATTACTCTTCACCTTTGGTTTTTTTTTTATTATTTATATAAAAAAAAGATAGAAAAGAACGATTATGTTAGTTATGTTAAGAGTATAGAAAGGAGGAAGGTAGAGGGGGGGGGTATTAGTGATTTGTTTTACAAATAGTCTTGAATAAAAGAAAAGTAAATTATAATAAAGCGTATTATTAATTGAAACTTATAAAAGTGTACTTGTTTGTTTCTTTAGCGATTGTATGAGATAATAAAACATATCATATTGTATCTGTACGTATTAAAAATGGAATTGTAATGGGGGAGTTTAGCTGGGTCTATCATATGTATATAAATTAACAGCCATGATATGTAAGATTCCTCTAATTTTGTGGCTCTAGATTCTTTTCCTAGTGGCGCCCACATATGATAACAATTCCAGCTTTAATTAACCTTTTTAATTCTGCATATGATCTTTTAGATACAAAAAGTAGTGGCACAATATATATATATCAAAATACAGTAAAATTCACAAAGATTATATTACTTTAGAAGTGCTTTCGACTATACATCAAACTTAACTTATATATATATATATATATAAAGCTTTTAGACAATGGCATTTTGCTAAAATATCAGCCATATTTTGATTTTTGTCTATATAATTTTATTTATTTATTTGAAACCAATAATTTTATAGTTTTCCTTCATTCTCAAACAAATAGAAATGACTACATGATAAATATTTTTTAAAACCTTAGATAATATTAATTAAAATAATTTTAAACATATTATAATTATTCATTAACTAATAATAAGTATCCATTATTTTATGCCTTAAATTCTTCAATATATGAAAAGTATCAAAATGTATGCAGGTTTTAACACTTTATATGTAATTTAAACATATTGTGATGAAAAGTTCAAATTGTCCATTATTAGCATATAATGATATTAATTAAGATCTATATAAATTGATCGTATAAGATATCTGTTGATGTTGAGTCACATTCTATTCCAATAATTTTTCAGTAACATTTGAAGGCTTTGGCATAACGATTGTCTCATATTATTCCATAAAAAGCTCATGGTGTTAAGACTGAATAACGTGTTGGATTTTTAAAAGTGCCCTTTTTTCGAATACATATTTTTAAAAAAATTATCTAGGCAAACATTAACATTGCATTGGTAAAGGCATATGTTTCTATTTGTTGAAAATAAATTTAATTATCTACAAATAATTCACCAATGTATGGAAGAATTGCTTTTTAAAGTAAGTTAAGATATGAATCACAGTTATGTAAATATTGATTTATAAATTAAGTAAAACAAAAAAGAAAAAAAAATTTTTTTCTTTGTAGTAATATTATTGAAACAAAGCTTTAAATTTTAAATAAAATGCAGTTTTTTTCATTATACTAAAATAAATATAAACAAATACAAGAGTATTAAAAGTGATAATTATGCAAATGTAAATGCAGTGTACTGAAAAACAAAAATCTGCATATCAAATATAAACATGATTTCTTTTATTTACATTCTGTTTAAAAAGTGCTAGCTTACCTGTTTTGGTAGGATATTAACGCTGAAGTATTCTTTGATTACTTTTTTGTACATATTAACAATGTAAAAAGTGCTAATTCAAAGTAAATAACGTTTTTTTTTTTTTTTTTTAAATATAACTTTTTAGTTTTATATATAACAATATAAATTTGGAATAAATAATAAAAACACTTTATAAAATATACTTTTATATCTTAAATATAAATTTCCACCCATCAATAGAAATCTAGAAGATAGTTTGCAATTGTGTTATTGTTTGTATGTATCCATATACTGTAATGGTCAGAACCCATAACAGAAATGTTAGCAGATGGCTCTTTGATATTTCTACCATAACTCAAGGATATGCTTTAATTATAGGTAGTCTATGAATAATGCACAAACATTAAACATTATGATAACATATACCAACATACAGATACAAATAATATTTAAAAAAGTTCATTAGGACTTTCCTTTATAACTGATCATCACAATTAGCAATTCACTCTTTGTTACACAGGTCATGGAGAGATAAGAATCTGAATCTATTCTTGACATATAAAATATGCCCATATAAAAATAAATAAACACACTCAAATTTCTTAGTAACACCAATGACTAATATAATGTAGCCCTACCAATAGACTCCAAGTATTGCTATAAACTCTCTGTCCTAACTTATTAGTTAATCAAGTTATTTAAACAACAACTAATTAATATAATCACTAAACATCACATGATCACCATCTCATACTAGCACATAATTGTTATAAACAAAGGCAAAACTCTCCATACAGTAGTGCTCACTGACGATGGCCACAATCCAGAAACTGGTCTGGGGATGTTGGATGAGTAGGCACTAGATAGGGATCTTATGCATAAGCCTTCTGGCATCCATTGATTACTCTGGTTGACACAGGATGGCACTACTGTATGGAGAGTTTTGCCTTTGTTTAATTAATATAATACTTTAAATAGCTCATTTCCATTTGAATACTACATCTGGAAAATTTATACTTCAATAATATGAATTTAATAACTGAAATAAAGTCAAAACATAAATTAAATATCAAGTAACTAAAGATTCAAATCAAATACCCACCTCATTTATCATTACATTAATTAAAATATGACTAGCTCACTTTACTAATAAAAATAGTTCAATAAAAATAATAAAAAATTGTGCGACTCAACACAAAGCATTTATCAAGGTACACAGTTAGTTTAACATTAAGAACATACCTCAAAAGATACACTCTCAATGGCATAGGAATAACATTTCTACATACTTCTTAAAACTATCTGCAATATTCTCATGTTTCATATATTGCACCAAATAAATTTTAATTAACAATTACAAAATTATCTTAAAATAAATAATACTATTTTATGAAATATAATAACAATACATCAATACATAGAATTCTTAAACCATCATCATTTTAATCTATCTCTTTAAATTAGTATTACCTCAGGTTTATCTTGCTCTAATAATTATACATTAAATAATATAGATATGTATAGTGGAATTTTTTTTACATATACTTAACTATACCACAACAACAATGATAAACAAAATACGATACTTCATGATGTTATTATAGAACACAACTACTCTATTTTTCCCATCAATAAAACATAAATAAAATTATAGACTCTTATAAACATGATATTCATTATCTATAATAAATTTAAAAATATTTTCATATTATATTATTCTTTAAAATTTTTTATTATACTTTTATGTGGCATCTTAAGAAATATCAAATCTTTTGATAAAATTATCATATCTGATAAGTAATAAATTGGCATGATACAGTTTTCATGTTTAACAATAATAATATACTCCACAATTATAATTTTAATAATCGTAATACATCTCTTATAGATCACTTGCATTACTGTAAATATATAATTAATTGTTACAATGCATGTGTGTGGAGAAGATCAATAATCACTAGGATCTAACAAATAAATAAACTCTCAAGATGTAATATAAATTTTAAAACAACACTAACAAATTTATTTAAAAAAAAATATTATTTAAAATTTACAAAAAAATAATATTACATAAATCTAAATATTCAAAAATTTAAAAGACAAAATTTATATTCAAAAATATTTACACAATAAAAAAAAGTCTTCACTTCAATTATTTATCATAAAAGGAATATAAAATATAATACAGCTCAACAGTAATACTTTTGCCATTTTTAAAAATCTTATCATGATAATATTCATCATCACCATTGTTATTAAAAAACATTTTAATAATTACTAGGACTAAAATAATCCTAAATAATGGCATCTATTTCTATACTTAAAAATATAATCATAATAATATTTACCACCATTATAACTTCAAAATAATATTAATAACTACTAGGGTTTGATACATACAATTATTTATAAATATATTTTTATACATATTTCAATAAAAATATGTTATTATCCAGGTAACTCATTAATATCATCATATGGTGATAAAGAGAGATACAACCATTAGTAAAAATATGTTCTCTATTTAGTAAGTTATATACTACAAAATTTCTATAATAACTCTATAACTTTGTCCTACTTAATTTATCTTATTTCTTAGAATAAGCAGATTATTGCAAATAATCTAAATATATATATATATATATATATATATATATATATATATATATATATATATATATATATATATATATATATATATATATATATATATATATAAGTTTAAATTACATTAATATGCAGATGTCAATCTCATCCACCTTTTCATAATCAAAATATGTATTTGATATTCTAGTAATCTTTTATTATTGCTATCAGAAATGTTAAATCATTCCACTATCTTTACTTCATATTAAATAAGCACCATTTGTGATAAATCTTTTTCTATTCTTGCATTCAATAAATTCTAACAACATTTTATAGTCTAGTCATTATTCTTCAAAAATTTTATAACTATAACAATTACAATGCAATATCTAGTGTTGGTAAAATGTGATTGAAGTAAGAGTCACAAAAACTACAACAATTCAAACAAGTAATATGATATCTTAGTTGCAATGCTTAAGACCACATATTCTTGTGTCTACCTTAAATTTCTATCATGGCTTCTAGCTAAGCATTTACTGATCTGTAAAAAAAAACAGTACTGACCATGAAATACTAATATATAGGACTCTGTTAACTATATTTTAATCGTCAACACACAGAGATATGTTCCAACATCCCTATCACTCAGGGTTATGTTTTCAAATCTACTACTATCCTGAACCACTTTTATTTATTGTCTACTCTCGGAATACTTCCTTCAATATCATAAATAAGTTTTATCAACTAGACATAAATAATTTCTAAACTTCATTTCAAAAATATTCAATATAATATCAAGAATGTTCAAATATTGTATTCACAAATGATTTTAAATAGTTCACCTTTATAATATTTTTATTCCAATACTTTTTTATAAAATAATTCAGAAATCAACATATTAATTTTCATCTAAAAATATGGTCTAGAATAAGATATTCATAGTTAAACATGGTGTTTCAAAAACATAATATACAATATGCATACTTTTGCATTCTCAAATTATCTAAAATACATTTAGATATATTACATATTATATTTCTAGACTTTGTATGATGTTTCAAAAATCAATTATTACATCATTAATAATGAATTAAGCATACCACTTAGTTATTTTAACTCAGCACTTACATTGATAAATAAACACACATCAAATATCAAGACATATAAATAATAATTTTACTATAATCCTACACCTTAGGATTAATGAGACCAATCCATCCTTGTGATTGATGTCCCTGCATATAAAAAGTTATAAACACATTACCTTTTCAGAAAATTTAAAATTTTCTTTCATGTATTTATTTTTCTTTATTGTAAAACATTAAAATATCTAAATAAACCTTATCTCTAAAACAAATATTAATTCATATTTTTTTAAATAACATATAATAACAATAAAAATCCATGATGATTCAACTTCACTTAACAAATATTTTTTTTCTTTCCCCACTCTCTGCATATTCTGAATTCTAAAAAACACAAAATATTATATCAATTAAAATCTAATGGAAATTTTGTCTATCTTTTGTTGATAACAGTTTTTCATAATAAAGTTCATTCTGTTCATCAAAGAGAACACAAATTTCAGGGAAAGTTCACAATAAAATCAATTATTTCACCAGATAACTTCTTTTCCATTTAAATATTTTTCTTGATTATCCAGGCTTTTAATATATCACTACAAAATATTTTTTTCAGAAAACACTTGGTAAAACTGTATAAAATATCATCTATCACTTTAAAATTTTCAACAAATAATTCTGTCATTTCAACATTATTTTTTCACATATATATGTGCAGCTAGCTGATAATAACTTTTAATACAGAATTATTTTAATTTTAAGATTTGTTTCTTTTTCCCATGTGCACATACTCAACTGTTAATTACTAGAATTTTTACCATTCAAATAATATTTTTTTAGGTTTTAATAATCATTTCAAAATAACATTGAATGTTGACTTCTTCTTCAGACTAACATTTTAATTTGTGAGAGAAAAGAGTGGCTGCCCTTTTCTCATAAAATCTTTGTTGTGTGTTTAGGTTTGGATGTCAGATAAGTTTTATAACTATCACTTGAGACCTTGCAGTATCTCAATTTATTTCAGTCTTCAGACTAACAATAAAATCTTCTCATACCACATTTAAAGCACTTTCTCTTCATTTGCACAGCATTTGTAAATTATTTAATATTTATTCAGTCTTTTAAAAATTAGTATCAGATATATTGTAAATGACATATTTCAGATAATAGGTAGAAAATTCATAAGTATACAGCTCATTTTCACGCATTGGTTAGTTTACATACAGTCTTATTTCTTTTTTTTTTTAAATAGGAGGTAACTTCCCATATAATTTTTAATGATTCTCCTCAAAATAACATGGGTATAAAAATCCCATAATAGTTTATATTTTTGAGGATTTATCATTACCATATAATAAAATTATATTTTCAACACCTCCTTATAAATATAATTAAACATAAACTTCTTATGACTCCTAAGTGTGATTTTCTTTTCTGTATGGCTTCATTTTTGACATTGTCTACTCATTATTAGTACATCAGTAAGATAAAGCATGTTAATCTCCATCAAATATCAAGGTTTCATTAAGCTTCATATGAATTTACCAACAGGAAATAGTAGATTTTTTTTTACTTTGTAGTACAATAAATTAAACTGACGTTTTAATATTGTAAATCATTTTGGAACATAATTTAATACTTTACTGATAAGAAAATAAAATATTTAAAAAATATATGGTATATTGTGAAGGTAATCTCATTAATTTATTATGCATTAAATTGGACTACTTATCTGAAATTAACAACTTAGAGATTTGAGACAAAATTCAAAAAACAATTTGGGTAACTGGAGATGTAATGCATTGTTTAAAGCTAAATTAAATAACTTACCAAGAACTATTTTTTAATATCAAAACTTGAAGTTATTGAGCAATGTAAAACAGGATTAAAGTTTGTGAAAGAAAAGTTATACACAATTAAATAATAAACACTATTATAATTATTAAAAAAAACAATAAAATCTAATTAACACACTGTTGAATTTATTTAAAACAATAAAAGAAACATTCTAGTGTCTCATATTTCCCATAATTGTTATTTTCCAATATTCAATAAAATAAAAATTTACAATAAAAACAACTAGAAATAAAAGAGAAGGGAAAATATATTTAAAAAAAAAACATCTCAATGAAATTTTCAAATTAGTGATAATAACAAGAGTAAAACTATGAGAGCAAACTTGTGGAAATAAATATTTCAATAGAGGTTTCTACAATAGCAATCTTGATATTTCACTAGAGACTTTAAAAATATTAATTAAGTCAATAAAATTTCATAAGACTGAGATCTCAACATGAAGAAAATTTATTCTTGTTTTTCATCTTTGAAATAATTTATGTGAATTAATTTTTCATTACATTTATGTTAGTGTTATTAAAATAATAAGAGAATGAATAAAGAAAATCTTATTAATGATATTTTATACTGTTCCTATAAATGATGAGAAAAATATATGCAAGTTTTGATAATATGCAATATTATATATATATATATATATATAGTGCAGTATATAATACTTAGTCATAAAAGAAAATAAAAAATAAAATAAAACTAATAATTAGAGACATAAAACTATATCATTCAATATATAAATAAAATGGTTTCACTTAATAATCAATATCTCATATATTTATAGATATCTAATAAAATATATTTAAAAATATATAACTGCTATTCATATGTAATTAAAATTTAGTAAAGTGTGTGTTCATAATGTAAAAAAATTATAAAAGTTAAAAGAAAAAAAAGAAAGCTAGCTGAATGAATATTTTAATTTTAATGTTGAAAATTTATTGGGTTACTAAATTGCTGATGAGTTAGTTAAAATTATTTCATGTAATCACCCTCATAATTTTTACTTCAGTTAAGTCTTAAAATAATTTAATATCATTTAGTTATTTAAAGTTGAAGTGGATTATTAAAAGAAGCTTGCCTTAAATAAGACTAGTTTTACACTCTTAGGTGAGGGTGCATGCATGGGTGTATATGTTGACTTTTTAGATCTTTAATTTTATTTATTAAAATATTCAATTTATTTATTAACTTTTAAAAGTAAAATAGATAATAAAACTTGGCAAATAAAATATTTATTATTCCTAACTTCTGATAGAAACAACAATCAAAATATGAAAATCAGTAAATTATTACACGTATTTTCTGTTTATTATTAATTTTTTTTTTAAAAAAAAAACTTTATTCATGTTAAGTAGTTGATTTATTATTAATCTTAAAATTGAAACACAGAATGCTGACATGTGATACTGGTTTTTTTATATTGAAGAAAAGAGTGGGGGGGGGGTGATTGGATTTTTTTTAGATTGATCATGGAGGTTGTCCTAATAAGAAGAAAAACAATGCAACTTTAATTATTTGCCTTTTTGTTTTTAAAACAAGTATAAACTATATTTTTTTCTTTAAAGTCTTCATGTCAATGGATTTCTGAAAGATAAATTAAGGTATCAAGTTTTATGCTTTCTTTAAACTAAATGGTCTAAATTTCATAATATAATGTGCCTAAATTATAATTCTAATTTAACATTCAACTGTACAAATTTTCAACAAATGAAAATGGTAATCTTAACTGAAATCATATGGAAAATGTTAGACAATCATTTTATGCTAAATATATATCTATATGTATGTGTGTTAAAAAAATTACAGTCAAGTTCAATAGAGAGTGACCAAAAAAAAATGTAAATGCTGTTTTTTTTTTTGCATTTGAAAAGAAATTCTGTACTGAATGAAGCTTTGTTTTTTATAGCACAAAATTGCATTTAGAAGAGAGTTTCCTCTTGAATACAAAAAAGCATTTATAGTTTACTATTTTCATTGTTCACTGCCATTTAACATCTGATTCTGATTTTTCTAAAAATAACATAAATTTCCAATCATTTAAAATATTGCAACAATGTTAACACTTATTAAATTATAACATTTGTGTAATGATGAAAGAGTCTATTATATAATAAGGAAAGTAGAAAAAATTATGAGACTTTGTTTTCTTAAATATTTATATATTTACTTTAGCACTTTAACTTTAAATGAGAACCAGAGTTGCATTTAGAAAAAAACATTCCATTATGAAAGCAATGAAGTACTTACTATTTTTATTGGTTACTGTCTATTAGCAACAGACTGTGATTTTTCTAAAATAAAAATATTACAAATTTTCACTTTTTTAAAATAGGCCAAAGCTATATTTGTTAAAAATTATTAAATTATAATATTGAACTGATAGTAGAATAGTCTAATCACAATAAGTAATGTAAGGAAAGTTGTGAGTCTTTCCTAAAATATTTCAATAGTTACATGTGTTAAAAATTATTAAGTGATGGCAATGGCAGAAGAGGCTACTTAACAACAAGAAAAGTAGATAATGTTAGGAAACTTTGTTTTTTTGCACACTTATATATTTACTGTAATGCTTTGTCTCTATATAGTAATAAGAACTCAATTTAGCAGGTAGTTTCTTTTGAATGCTAAAATAAACATTTATAGTTTACTATTTTCATTGGTCACTGTCTATTAACATCTGACTGTGATTGTTTAAAAATAAAAATAATCTCCAGTTATTATTACTCCCTTAGCTTCCATGTTTTAATCTACAAAATACTTCATGCAAAACTGATGTGAAAGGTTTTGGAGATATGAAGTCATCTTGTCATACTTGTCTGAAGATTTGTGATGATAGTATATTATTAGATATAATATATTGGACTACTTCCATCATCTATGAGTGGATGTTGAATGTATAGAAAATTTTAAACTTTATTTAAAGTTTCCAAATACAAACAACTTGTTAGTAATAACATACAATTAGACAACACAGGTTAGTAATTACACAATGTATTGAGTAGTATTATTCTCCACTCTTCTTCAGGTGTTTCTGGCCTATATGCACAGTGGCAATATTCACTTAGAAATTGAACTCACACTTTTAGATTCTTGTATATAGAATTTAAGGCAAATGCTCTAACCACTTCAGATGTTCCTGGCTTATAAGCACAGTAATAATATTTGCTTAGAAGGTGAACTAGTACCTTTAGATTCTTGAATATAGATTTTAAGACAAATTCTCTAACCAACTAGATCTAGAGTGAAGAATAATACTACTCGAAATGTTGTGCAATTACTAACCTGTATTGTTTATTTGTGTATTATTACAAAACAAGGTGTTTGTATAAAATTTAGAATTTTCTATGCATTCAACATTCACTCATAAATGATGGAAATTGTCCAACATATCACATCTAAATTTCTATGCATTTAAAATATTTCAACAACAATTACATCTGTAAAATTTATTAAATTATATATATATTCTTCTAACAACTCATTTATGGGCAATGTACTTTTTTTATTTATTCTATGTATTTGTGTTAAAGAAGAAATAAAGTATTTTTTTTTTTTTTAGATTATGATCATTATTAACTTTTTTTTATATTTAAAATGTGAATTACATTATTTATGTAAACTCACTTCTTGAATATTGTAACTATGGAATTACTTGTTAAGCGCTGGTAGCCGAGAGGTCAGCGCAGCCGCCTTGCAAGCAGTTGCTTACAGACACTTGCTGGTTCGCTTCCCGGCCGATGCTTTGATATATGAAAAACTATGGAATTACTTTATTCGGTTGTATATTATATTTTATTTGAAAAAAAAAAATAACTGTCTTTTTATTTTCAAAGTAAACTTTATTGATCGAGAATATAAGATTACATCAGTGAGTTACAAAAGCTACAGTGAGGAAAAATTTCAAGTGACATATATACTTAGATATAGACCGCTTACAGATTAATGGAATATATATAGAACAAAGAATTAACTGTATTTTTTATAAAAAAAAAAGATTGAAAAAAAAAAAAAAAAACTTGATCTTTGAATTTAATTTGTGTTTGCACCAATAAAAGTGCTTTATTTATTTTTTAAGGTTTAGAATCATCATTATTTATGTGTTTTTAGTTGTATGTCCCTGGAAAAAAGTAATTTTATAATCATTGTAGGTATTATGACATTAAAAATTTTGCAAATGGAATTTAATGTCACCAGACTGCTAGAATATATAGACATGTTTAAATAATGTTAAAAAGTGTGTTTGATTTTATTTATTAAGAAAAACAGTTTCTAGTTCATAATCAAACATGGTGATTTAAAATTTCTTTTAAGATCAATGTATATATGACCTCAGAAGGGTTCTATTTTTATATATTTATGAACACCAACTCAATAGATTGCTTCAGTAAAATAAAAGATAAAAAATATTTTAGTAATATTCTTCATTTTTTCAGAATGAAAATGATTTTCCATTTTTGTAAGTCTGATTACTTTAATGATGATCGTATATCTTATTTTACTTAATGAAGAGCACATTTCAAGAATGACTCCCGTGATCATATATAACATTATTAGGATATTGAAGATTTTCCATAATAAAAAAAATATGTTAGATAAAATAATAATTAAGATGGCAATTCCTTTTGCGATATTTTAACATTATGTTGACTTTATAATGGAAGTAGTTTTTTTATCAGCACTTTATAACTTCGCAAAAATTAAAGTAATCATATAAATCAAAGAACAACCTCAATATATGTCTCACACTAAAAAATGTATATATTATAGGTTGCGTCCAAATAAAAAGGACTCTATGCTTTATGGAGGCAGACTATGGTCGTGATAGATAAGTTTTAAGGGCATAATATAATTGAGTTACATTAAAATAGATTGCATATATATATATATATATATATCAAAATACAGTAAAATTCACATAAATTATATTATTATTATATTATTTTTATATAGTTGATAAAGACTACATGATGCATAGTCGAAAGTATTTTTAAAAATAATATAATTCATGTGAATTTTACTATATTTTGATATATATATATATTGATTTGAATATTACATATATTATGGAACAAATACAGACATCAAACTTAATTTATTATATATATATATATATATATATATATATATATTCTAACCTAACCTATGTGTAGCTCCACTACACATCATGCCAACCACATTGGGGGCCATAATCTAACCTGTAATCTCGTGCATCCTCACTTCCAGATAATATATGATATAAAATAAAACGGGTTCTATCTCAGTTAATAATTAATAACTAAAATATTCAGCATTAAAATTAAAATATTTCACTAGCTCAAATTTAAAATACGAATAAGGTTCAGTTTATAAAAATAAATTAAATAAATATTTAATATTTCATGAGACTTGAAGTGAAAATACAGGTGACAAGATAGATTACATTGAACCAATATCTCACAAGTTGCTACCTCAATGGTATAAGAACACTATCCCCCCTTTATTACTATTTCAAATAACAAACTCATAGTTTTCTTACGACTTTAATAACTTCTACTCACTAAGATTAAACTAATAATTAAATTTTAATCTTCTATTTAATAATAATCTAGCTCAAATAAAATAATCTCAGGTTCATAAAGTTTATTCTAAGTTAATAAAAATACGGTAGTAAAATATGAGAAAAGATTTTATGTCATAATCTACTATACTGAAACTAATAATAATAAATAACAGTAATAATATTCTTCATTGTTTAACTAATTCTGTATATCTTTTCTTTTTACTATAATTTTATTACCATAATAAAATAATATAATAATAAATATGATCTTATATCTTCATGTAATGATATAATAAATATGTGGTAGCATTTTAATAATCTGACAAACAAAATATGTGTGCAACTGATAGCATATAATTTAACATAATATTGTGATAACTGATTTATGACCAATAAAGTAATGTAAGATTATGATTATTTAATTAAATGAATACCAATAAAATATTTAAAATTCTTAAAATAATTCTCTACTTATCTTTTGTGCAAAATTATATATTTGTTTCAGTTATTATGCATATATCATGATTTCATGCAGCGATGTAGAGAAATAAATAACTCGGACCCAAAATTTTTTGAAATAACAAAATTTAACAAAGTTTATTACTAACAACAAATAAATAAACAATTTATTTACACTATTTACAGTGGATATCCTTAACTTTTTTACTTTACAGTTTGATCTACCGGGTTATAAAAAAAATAATTTATATTTCAATTATATCCTTATTTAGATTTAGGACAAAATTTAAAAAAAATGTTACTATTTGGTTTCTCATTATGGTTAACTTATTACAAATATATTTATCTACTTTATTAGCAACAGCATTTTATCCTTAATATTATTAAACTATCTTATTTTAAAAAATTCATACTTACAAAATATTCTATAGAAAACAAAATTTTATAATGAGTATGGATTTCTCAAAATATTAAAAAAAAATTCATCTTGCAAAGTCAAAGATGTTACACAAAATATTATACAAAATTCAGTACTAGATTTTAGTATTTATAACACAATGTTTACTAGTCATAATATATTCTTATTTGAGCCTTACTTTAGTATGATATAAGTGTAATCATCAATATATTTCTGTTAATCAATAAACAAAAAATATACTATGCATATTGTTTACATAATTTACTTTGTAATATTGTATTTTAAAAATATGCAATACTTATTTTTCTGTTAAAAAAATAATACTAAAGCATTTTAAAAATTATTATCACTTTAAAGAAAATATCTTTGTTTAGATACCTTATTTTAAAAAAGTTTATATTTCATTTCCGAAACAAAATTCAAAATATATTCTATGATTCTTTTCTTTCCTTAAGATACTTTGGATCTTCAATTTTAAGTTATAACGTCCTATTCCTTCCAAGCAAATAAACCAATCTTATACAAAACGATAGCATAACATAAGTTCTAAATTATTTATCATTTCTCTTAAACATATCTTACTAAACGATGCAGTTACATGAAATAAAGATAGCAAAAACAGATGCATAGGATTAAGGAAGAAAGCTAGAGTATTACTCTTAACATATCTCAAAATCATGGCACAGTGCGAAGAGGTAGGACATTTACCTGTCTAATATCCTCTAGTACAGGGACGATGTTAAAGCTATTTCTTCAGCTTTATTAAAACATCAAATATTTAAAGAAATATAAACACTGTCCAAATAAAATGTGTATCAGTCATAGGGCTTTGTTAACTATGCTGATATTCACATAAAGACTAAATATTATTTTCATTCATTATAACATCGTATTTCTTAAAACATCATCTTGGTTTCCTGTTCACTAAGTACTTCCAAGCCACTATCTCAACATTATTTCTCAAGATTTTCCACATCTTACATCAATAAATAACTATCTGCATTTACAAAACAATAAATAAAATTCATTAATAGTTAAACAATCTTACGATTCCTTAAGAAAAGTTGCTTACTTCATTGCTCTGTATGTTTAATCATATACAATCTACTTAGACAATATTTGAATATCCAATCACATGAAAATTTTAAAAGAATCACATAATTATTTGTTATGTTGGATTATATCACTAATAAAAAAAAAAAAAATCGTTGTATGCATATTTTCAAATCAATCCTATTTCATGTTTTTTTTAAATGTTGTATGAAATGCGGTACATATAAGTAAAAAAAAAAACTTTTACACTTCATTCTTCCAATTTATGGATGATATAAAGAAAACAAAAAAATATACATTATAAATTATCAATAGTTATTATTATTACCAATAACCTTTTTCTGGTCATCGTGTTCAGTAGGCTTCCTTTATCCACTTGAGCATTGCAGATATAAAAAAAATTCACACCCATACACTTTATATTAAAATATTTTTAGCTAAATTATTATATTGTTATATTATAAAATTTTAATATTAATAAATTAATGTTTTTATGTTTTTCCTAATCTTATATAAAAATTTAGATTTAAACTAGGTTAACAAAATAAAAGGAATCAAAACTATAATTACATATTTTCTTGACGATAGTTCCTGGTAAGTCCAAAATGTTTATTATTTTCTCTAGAGTTTTTTAAAAATGTTCTCCTCCAAGCACGTTAAAGTTTAAAATAAAAATAATTATTAATCCATTTAGTAAAATTTATAGAAAATAATCCTTGGTTTTAGTATTTAGGATGATAATTATTAAATCATATTATTAATTAATCCCGTGAAGCTTCTTAATCTTCTCTACCAATATTCTCTGCATATGGGATGCATCAATCCATCTAATTTAACTTTAAAAATATTTGATAAACTTTTAAGTACTATTTGTATTTCCATGGATCCATCTTTTATTCAACTATATGTTCACTTTTTTATATAAGTTTCCTTCTCAATACATTTAAACTTTCGTTTGGTATTTTATATATATCACTTTAAAAAATAAAAAAAAAATGTTACTTTCAGAAAGGATATAACATTTTACTCCTTTGAATATCATATTATATAAATGATTCATAAGATATAATGGTCTTATTACTATTTAAAAAATAAATCTGGGATAGGCTTATAAATAATATGTTTCAATACATTTTTTTAGACTCCGTATAATATCCGAGCTGTGGTTTTTATGTACCAAAACAGTTCTTCAGTTATGCATTAATAAAGCTGTATCAACAAATATTGCAAACATTTTTACAGCATTACAACTTATATCCATTTTATTTCGTAGTATATCCATCCTTTATTGCAAAGCTTAGGTTAAACTTTTAGATAAAATACGACTGGTAAGTACTTTAAAAATTAGAAAATCATTTCCACGAAGTTTCTAAATTATTATATTTTAACACCCTCTTTTGCAAAAATACTTTAAAAAATTATCAATTAGTCTTTGCAAAATAAACGATAAGAAAGTACCAAAAAAATTGACTAAAATAAAAATTAAAAAAAAAAAATACTATCTCTTTGAGAGCTGCTAATATACCTTTCTTTGGTTTCAATACATTATTAATCTCCCCCGATAACCCCGTGCAAATCATATTTATAGTCTGTAAGAATACCTATTCCTATTGGTTAATTCTTACTTTAGCTTGAGAACAAATTTACATATTTTCAATTTTAAGTAGAATTACATTTCAAAATTAGAAATCGTGATGTAATGAACTTAAAATATTATTTAAAATACCACTTTTAATTCAATTATAACTTTATTTAAATTATTTTAATCTTTTAAAATGACTTTTAAAATAACATTTAAAACTTATTCCATTTCTTAATATTCAATTTATCTATTTTTATTTAAATAAAACATTTAATTTTTATATTATGAATGTATTCATCTTTATGACATTATTTAAAATATTACATATGATAGTTAACTTAATATTTATTATTATTTGCTTTTATGATAGGCAATAATTCCATCCAATTCTATAATATAACTTTTAAAATATTTTAAACTTTGTTATTATTTCAAACAAGCGTGTGTGTGAACGTATGTAATATACAAGTCACATGATCAATAACTTTGACAGATGATTTTCAATCTATTTCTCTGCCTAAACTAATAAAATTGCTACACTTATTATATTATATAAAATAATTATAAAAAATTTGGAAGAATAATTTAGAAAATATAGAACTAGATATAATTTTCACCATCATAAAATTTATTAATACTATATTAATTTTGACTATTTAAATATGATTACAAATTTAAACATAGCATTTATTAAATTATACGTTTTTAAACTATTAAAATTGAATTTTTAAATATACTTTTAATTATTTATAGCTGTGTTATTTAATATGGCCAGCTTTTACAACCATATGAAAGAATATTTTAAACTTTACATAACTACTTTTGAAATAATTCGCTATAATTTTATATACCACATGTTTTCTTTAGCTTTAAATTGTACTTTAAAAATATAATTGACTTAATACAATTACCATATTAAAAGAACATATTCTAAATTTAAAATTTTTAGTAATTGACTGTTATGAACTATTACCGACCTATAGAAAAGGGCCCAATATATATATATATATTAAATAAAATACACTAGAATACCTCTAAAAAATTAAAAATGCCTACATAAATTTAAAAAAAAATTCTGTGCTTCTTCAACCATAAGCTGGTCATAGCAAATAAATTATTTTTTTAAATTTTATATAGGCATTTTTAAATTTGCAGAGCTATTCTAATGTATTTTGTTTATTATATTTATATCATTTGATATTACACACAAACTCACACACACACACACACACACACACACACATATATATATATATATATATATTGTGCCCTTTTTATTGGTACATCTCTATCATAAAATAAATTGAAATAAATTTTAAGGGTTTAATTCTAAATTTTATAAGTCAAAAATATTTCTTTATTAAAACTAGTTAAGAGACCTGGCACCATGTTGAATTTTTTCTAAAAACTGACTTGAGACACAATTTTCACAATAACTTCAGTTTTAATAATGTTAGAGTAAAAAGCATTACATTAATGGAAACTAGAAAAACTATGGAAAACAATAACGCTAAGTTAAATAGTGATTACCATTTACTGATAAGGAGGAAAAAATAAAATTTCAACATCCAAAATAATTATTACTTTATTGTTTGTTCATAATTTCTAATTTATCATTAATTAAGTAAAATTACATCTTCATTGATAATTTCTTTGTATTTTTCACAAAAGTCTCATTCAATCCATATATAATACTTCTTACCTAGATAATCTATAGTTTCAGAATCTCCAAACCTAGCCACATAAAAATTCTTCATTTTTATCTTGTACCCCAAAAGTTGACAAATTTCAAGGTATCTGTAAAAAAAAAAGATTCATCCTAATAAAAGATACAAAACAAATCATTTTTAGAAGATGGAGATGCATTTGTCATCGTAACTATTGGTTTGTTTTCTGTCTAAAACTAAATATTGTAGGCTACTGTCTGTATCATTGATAAAATGAATGTCATCTCTTCAATTTATATATTTTGTGTACACCAGTGATGCTAACTTGTTATATTTATTGTCACACAGAGATATAATTTATTTGCATATGGCTCATTTGTTAGCTATAGACTTGAAAATAATGTGATGCAAGATGTGGCAAAACTACTGACTCCACAGCATGAGTACCAAGACATAGACAAGAATCAAAGACAAGAATCAGAATTTGTATCTTTGCTTGCATACAATTCCATGTGGCATATAAATAACCATTGTGGCTATCACCACACACACATCATTTAAAATCTCTCTTTATTGGTATAAAGTGTTTATATTTTCACATGGTAGTATGCTCAGTAAATTTTGTGATTGCTTAATCAACTGCAAACTTTCTGTATATGTGATAATCAGCCTTAAAATTTATATTGAACTGCTCTGTACTTTTTATGTGTAAAAATAATTGTTATACAAACAGAGACATGCAGTATTAACACAAACATACTAATACAAATATAAATGCACTAATAAATACTTAAATATTTTGAGAATCACTATGTCTATAAAATAGAGTTGCTTCAAACTTGGATCAAAGCCACAAAATTACCATGTACATAAAGCACTTTTTTAAAATTAGAATACAAATTTATTTACTGTATAATAAAGAGCATAAATAATTTAATATTATATAATTTGTATATTACACAGACATACCAATACAAATGTAAACACATTAATAAATTATACCATTTATCATATAATTTAAAAAATTTAAAAATAATTAAAAAATTAAAATTGTCTACTTACATCTGATATTCAGTGATTACATTTTTATCACTTGATGTAAATCATCAGTGTATTTTTAATCCACTTTAGAAACAATTCTGGTCAATAAAGTAATTATGCCTTTGTCATCTTCATGTAATCTAGTAAACTGACCAAAAAGAAAAGAAATAAATGCACCTATTAATAAAAAAAATAATAATAAATTCAATTTTTACCTTATTTCAACTTGTAATATGCCATTTTGAAGAGGAATTTAAGCAGCAATGAATGGTATGATTTCTGTTGATATCATAATTACAGTTTTCATCCAATTTAAAAAAACAAAATTTCAATTAATCAAGCGCCACTAGCATCTGACATATTGCAAATGCTCAACCTAATAAACTAAGAAAAATAAAGGTCATTTTAGTTGTCTTAGAATTTGAACTTGAGATTAGTTAATTTAAAATAGTATAAATGCTATAAATCCTAGGTAAATTATTTATTATAAAAGATATATAGGAGATAAAATAGTAAAATGTAGCTTAATAATATTTGTTAATAATTAGCTGTTTAATAATATTTAAATTATAGGGATGTTCAAATCTAATTTAATAAATAAAAATATGCACTATATAGATAGATAATCACATCTGTGTGCAACTCATATTATAATGTAATGACTATTTCTGGTGAAATCTTAATTAATTTTAAAAAATAAATAATTAATACTTATGGTATGAATTTTATGATAAACAGTTTATAAATTTGGGATTTAGTCTGTATAAAATTAAAATTAAAATGATCTAAATTGTAGTTCAAGTTCATGGAAGGTATTGTTTTTTTTTTATTTTATTGCTAGTAAATATTTTAAACAAATAATATTTGTTTTAAAAATAGTTAAATTACATGTAAGAATTAAACAATGGGAGAGCACAATTTGGAATAAATTAACAACCAGCAGATGATGGTTTTAAGAAAAAAATCAAGGGATATATATATATATATATAATTACAAATCAGAAAAAAAGGTAACTTTTTCTTTTTAAAGGTGTGGTTAATTTTTTTAAAACTTATTATTATTTTAAGAAAGTAATTGATTATGATTCACATAAAAATTTAAAACTAAATATGGTAAAGTTTTTCTAAAATAAAGGAGTAAAAAAATATTAAATCTCTATTGCTGAGCTCAACAATTTGGTAATTTTCAGAAAATATTTTGGAGTCATTATATTAAAAAAATATTAGAAGAATGAAAAAAAAAGTTGTACATTTATGCCAAAGTGTTGTAAAATAGTACATGAATTCAAGAAAATAACAGTAAGTATTATGTTAATACATAATTTAGTTCATATGCAAGTTGAAGTACCAATATGTTGTGGTTGTCATAAAATTTGTAAAAAATTAAATTGGAATTGATGGATGAATAAACAAATTATTCCTGACAGAGTTAAGTATAAAATTTTAAAGGTAATTACCACAAATTAGTAATCAATAATGGAGGAAATATTTGAGTATTGAAAAGTTTACTTAGTATTAGAGGAGAACATATAAATGTATATCTGAATGAAAATTGTAATGCTATAAAAGATACAAACAGATCATTATTATTTTTTTCTTGTATAATAAAATTTAATTATATATATATATATATATATATATATATATATATATATATATATATATATATATATATATATATATATATATATATATATATATATGGTAAATGAGGGGAATCAAAAGTTAAAAAGATGCATAGAGATAGTGTAAGCCAAAATATAAAAGGAAAATTTGAAATGAAGATTATATTTATATTTGTAATAAAATCATAGTGTTCTGCTCGGAAAATGAAATAATTATGAAAAAATAAGATAAGTGTAAAACATAAATATTTACTGAAGACAACTAATAAAGAATAAATATGTATTAGATGAGAAAGATTGAAGAAATTAATGAAATAAACATTAGTTATTTGAGAATATAAAATGTATGTTGAAAATAATGTCAGTCTACATTTAAAGACATATAAAATGCTCTCTTAAATGGTAACATTGACAAAAAGTATATACACAATAAATATAATACTGAAGCATAGCAGTGGACCAATGAATATGGATATCATAATAAATGTAAAAAGTGTCTGAATAAAATAATGTATCCAAGTTAAAGATAATGTATGATTGTCAAGAAAAAAAACCTGAGAAATTGTCAATAATCTGTTTACATTGGAATTGTATAATTTTGTGATATTCTTATGAGAACAAAAGGAGCAGAAGTGGGAGGAATATTGATGTGTAACTAGTCTAAACTATTTGAAATGATTGGAGTACTATTAAAAATTAAAGAATTTAAGAAAACACATTTTAAAAAAAATCTTGTAACATAATATTTAAACCACCAAACATCATCACATGATCACTATTTTTATGCTTGCTCATAACTATTATTAAAACAGGAAAACACTCTATACAATAGTGCAACACAGGGAAAGCCAGGGTAATCAATTTTATTCTCATAGTTTTGTAGTTAAGGAGAGATAAAAGTGGCTGCTGGAAGGTTGCATTAGATGGTAAGATCTAGGTATAATGCTCTGAGACCCAAGGCTCCTCACTGATGAAAGCCACAAGCTAGAAACTAGTCTGGGGATAGTGGATGAGTAGGCACTAGATAGAGATTTTATACACAAATATTCTGACATCCATTGATTAATCTGTCTTGCACTGAATGGTACTACTCTATGGAGATTTTTTCCTGTTTTAATAACATAATATTTACATATGGTTTAATTTCATACTTTAAAATAATCATTATCAATATGGGGGGATAAGTAAATGTAGAAAAAGTTGATAATTCATTTGATTTATTTATCAATGTGGTTAATTGTTTTATTTTTTTTGTTTTATTAAACATCGTTAAATAATTAAAATAGATGTAAACAATAAGCTAGTAAAATATACATGTAAAAGTAGTTACATATATGTATTATAAGAAAATGGGATATGTCTGTGTTCAAATATATTGAAATAATAATTTGTGATATTTACATTTTGATCCTATGTTCAACAATAAATAGTTTAATATAATTATAGTGGAGTTATAACTAATCCTAGTTTGTAATTCTTTGTGGGCTATTTTTTATAAAAAATGTATAAAACAGGTATAGATTGGAAATAGGAAGTTAATATCTGAGTTGTTTAGATAGAAACAAGATAAGGATTTCTTATTTTAAGATGCACCAAAGATTAGTTTATTAATCTTTAGCATAGTATCATAAATTGTAAATGGAAATTAGTTCATGAGGAGATAAGTTGCCATATTTGAGAGTGTACAATATAGAACTTTTATTCTTTGTATTTAGTTATAGAGTTTGATAATATGGCTATAGGAAAATTGAGTGTGATATCAGAAAATAAATGAATGATTTCATAATTATCGTATTAATATCTTCTTAGTACACAGTAAAAAGATAGATCAAATTAGTGAATATGATAAAATATAAACACAGATAAATATGTAATTTTTCATAATAGTACAATAATATTATATTAATTAAGAAATAGAACAATAATCCATATGTTAGATCTTCTTATATTTTTGAAGTATAATCTATAAAGGGTAATGGGTGTAAATCAAATCCATAAAAAAGGGACTTATTTAATAATGACACATGATTTTGTTATATAAGAAATAAAGTTGAATATAACAACAACACTATATCTTAATAATTTAAAATAATACCTGAAAGATCATACAAATAATATTATTAAAGTTGATATTAAAAGTTAAATTAAGTATTTAAAATTGCATTTCTTTTATTAGAATAATCATCACGATACCATCATCAGAGATTATTAATTATAATTTACATATTAACTAAAACATACAGTTTGAGATTTGACTAAGAAATTAAATCAGTACAAGATAATGAATAATAATTATTTAAAAAACATTTCTTAAAAGAGATCTTAAACTATTACAAACCGCCTTGATCGCATAAATCATTGATAAAATATATTGTAATATTTATTCAGTCTGTTTACTCATAGTAAATTGGAATATGAATAATTAATTATTATTTAGAAATATAAATTAAGATTACAATTTAGATAACAATAGTTAGTTATTGTTAAATATTAGAAAATATAAATATAAAAATAGTAGTGTATAATTTTAGTTATATATTAGGGTAGGTCACATTTTCTTAATCAATACACTACCTATAGAATGGAGTAAAATCACTTTTGATATCCTATAGTCTGAATGAATAGCTAATTAAAAATCAGAGACAATCCTGAGATTTCCTTAGTATAAATTAATGTTATGGTTATTATAAATTATAATCCTATAAAAGTAATATTAATAAGAGATACATATATAATAGAATGATTAATTAATCTTATTAATTAATTTAACTTAAGGTTAATGATTACAAATGTTTTATTACATTTATTTAAGTATTATTGTTAGTCATGAGGATATTTAGATACTTAATAAGGAGGAGTATCTTAGTATTCTTATGCCATTGAGAAAATACTTCAGTATTTGTTTAATATTAAAGGGTAATATAATCTTGTTAATAGGATAAGTGGGTCTCATATTTGCTAATATGAATTAAACATAATTTAGAAATAATTAAGAGTATGAAATTGTTCCTAGATAAAATAACTATATAGCCTAATTTAGGGAGTTGTCATGTTTTCTAGGGGTCATTATCCAATTGGCAGGGTACAATATATATATATATATATATATATATATATATATATATATATATATATATATATATATATATATATATATATATATATAATAGTAAAAATATATTTTAAATTATTTAGTACCACTTTCAATTATGTAGTAATTCTATTCAGCTTTAAATGATTTTGAAATTTTAATGTTACATAAATTTTCATAAGCTGTATATCGCCGTATTTGCAACTAGCCTATTAATAACATCTTTACATTTATCTATTAAAATTGCCTCTTTAATTTTCTTCTTTTTATGATTCCTTTCTTCCATTAATATTTTTATTTCATTAATGTTAAAAGTAAACCTATAATTACAAGTCTTTTCATGGTCAAAGCATACTGAAACTATATTAAATTGACTATTTTCATTATTTTTAATTCGATTATATAATAACAGATGCTCCCTTAATATTTTTTTTACAGAACATCTTGATTCACCGATGCATAATTTATTACATACACATATAATGTGATCAATTATATTACTTCTTTGCATTTTACGAATTATACTCTTAGAATTATTAATCAATCGATTGACATTCAGATAACACAAAATGAAATATTATACTTTTCTTTAAATATATTCTTAATTAATTTAGATAGCATGTTTTTTTTTTACAAATGGCATAGATATCCATTTTTTATTATCTAAAATAACATTGCATACTCTCTTGTTATTATTAAATTAATTTATTGTACATAAAATTTGGTTTTTATCATAACCAATCTTTAAAAGTTCATTAGCACAGAAAGAGACCACGTGTGAGATGGATGAATGGAATAAAGAAGTGTGCAGGTGTGATGTGGAGAAGAGAACCTAAAGATAAGAGAAGAAGGATTGAACTTGGAGAGACATTAATCATGCAGTGATTGATAATGGTTGTTGATGATGATGTATTGCTAATAAATATAATGTAACCAGATTGTCTTACACAACTACTTATAGTTGCTTAAGATAGATTAGATATATCATTTATCTTTATCACTATTATATTTAAAAATAATATGTATGCTTGAGAAGTTCAGACCATTAGACATGAAAATTCAAGTTTAAACTATATCACATCTAAATGGGGTAATGGTGTGTCTCACTTAAAATTAGAAATACAATTTTTCATTTAATAATTCATATATACAACTTCAACTAACAACAAAATATATACAGAGGAACCTTATACCTCATCTACAGTGGTACTTCCCTTCCTCGAAGTCTTGCTTGAGGTCAATATAAGACAGGAAATTTAACTTAACATTCTTAATCAAACAACATGCTATTCTAAAATAAATCTAAATAAATTTTAATTAAAAGTTAAAAAAATATGTAATGATGATGAAAATATAATGAAATAAATGACAATCAAATTATTTAAATTGTATTTTCACACAAATGTGTATCTCTCATGCAAACACCATTTGTTAATTTAAATTTTAGTATTTTAATTATTGTAGAGCATGAATCCCATAAAATATTAATAATATTAGTATATATCTTAACTATAATGAGTCATTCAAAATTCATATTAGGTAAATAAATATAGTTTATAAAAAGAATTTACCTTGATTCAGATGTTGATTCTATTTTAAGCTTTTGATAGTTAGAAAAAAATCCTTTGTTTAAACACTTACATAATATTAAATATAAGTTATTTTCACTAATATAAAATAAATTGTTCTCCCCCCCTAGTGATTGATTTCTGACAACAATGATTTCCTTATCTTCATACAATTTGTAGGATGTGTTAATAAATGAATAATGTAACTAACAATGGTGATATAATTTTTTTTTAAATTGTTCATATCTTTAATAATTTATTGAAAACAGTAAGTGTGGATAAACATTTAATATATATATATATATATATATATATATATATATATATATATAAATATTTATATACATATATATATATATGCTACTGTCAGTTATACAATATATATATATATATATATATATATATATATATATTGTATAACTGACAGTAGCATATAATATTAATGTTGTTTCGAACTCTGTAAATGAAATTAAGAATTGAAAAGTTGTAAACGTATCAAATAAATGTTTTTCCTTTAACTTAACACATTGATCAATGATGTTCTTTTAATTATTGTGATAAAATGGTATTTATTTCTATAAAACATAATAATAATTCAATGATATTATAATGATGGCTGAAATGGTAGAAAGGTTGCTTATCACCTGTAAACTCCATTTAGCCCAAAAGATCAGTTGAAGAGTTGGAGTGTGGAGTAGATTGAAGCCTGTCCATTAAAGTATGAGGATTGGCTATCGTAATATATATCTGAGCACTTATAGCATATATGTGTAGAGATGGTAAACTGGACCAACTGATGATTGCTGGTTTAGCATGAAATAAGTATATTGGTGATTGTTTATCTTTTTAACATATATGTGTTCAAGTATATCAGTGTTATGAGATATTGTGGAGAGTAGTGGGTCATGTGAAAGTCTGTGACCATATACCCTACATATTACAATAATCATTTTGTTTTTTCTAGAATACAAATAAGGAATAATCATAATTTCTGGACAAAAATGACATAATTTATAACATTTAAATTGTATCAATATATTCAATTTACAATGTAAACACAATAAAGACTAAAAATAAATTTTAGCAAACAATGTTTTTTTATATTCATCATTCTAAACATTTTCCATTGCTGTAGAATAATTATATTTTATTGAGAATTTGTATATATATTTTTTTCATTAATTAAATATTTTAAGTATATTACTAACTTTTAAATTACTCATTATGATATTACTCCAAATACATACAGTATTCCCTTTTAAAAATGTATTGCAATAACATATTTTTTCTTTCCAAACTATTGTTTTTAAAATAAAATTTTAACCATAAATAAAGCTAAATTTTAAGAAGATTATATCATTGCATCCATTATTAATTACATTTTAAGTTTTCACTTAGCCAGTTAAATGTTTGTGTCAACACATTGTCCATTCCCATATATGTGTATGTAATAAAATACATATTTGACTTAAGTGAAGAATGTATGTAATTTTAAAAATCTGAAACATTTTTTATGGTGGCAAAAATATTGGTGCATGATTAAAAATATAGTAAACTTAGCAGATGACATCAATCTCTCATTGAATTTAAACTATAGTCCACAAAATATTGAAAGTAGGCTAGTTTAAGGTATTATTCTGCTGTGCAGTTTAGTGTAACAAAAAGAGTAATGAATTCAGAGCTAAAAAGTCATGAATTGCAGTTTAAATCTGTATTTACAGAGCAGCAGACCATTTAATTATTTTATTTATTATTATTTTAAGTAATAACCTGTATATTCATACTTTACGTTTGTTTTCAATATAATAATATTAAATCGTGCTTTCACACTTCCAACGTAAAGCTATAACAACAAATTAAAAACTAAATTAAATGGCTGAGCGCTTTCAAGAAGATGTACTTCTCTCCTTTCTTTGGAATCATTATATAAATTAATCGTAAGGATGCATGTTTTGCGATATCTAAAAGATGTCTTAGTGACTCATTTGCATATAATTTGCATATCAGATTTATTTATATAATGATTCCAAAAAAATGATCAAAACTGGCTATGAATATGAGAAGTACAGCTTCTTGAAAGCGCTCAGCCATTTAATTTAGTTTTCAATTTGTTGTTATAGCTTTACGTTGGAAGTGTGAAAGCACGATTTGATATTATTATATTATTTTAATTAAAGTATTAATCATTTTAATTAATTTAAAAATAATTTAAACTAATGTGATATTTCATCTATAGTCTATATAATAGATACATACAAACACATTTATATATTCCAATTATTTAGAAGAAAGTTTGTTTTTAATTATATTGTCATAATTATTGGATTAGTTATTTAGTAATTTTTTTTTACCGTTATATAAAGTCGTTTTATTTTACGTTTTTTATATTTAAATTGATTTTAAAAAAAAAAAAAATTTTTTTTTTTTTACAAGAAAATTTTTATTTTATAAATATATTAAACTGTCATGTGATTTTTAATTAATAAGATAAAGGAAGTGTTTTAAAATAAAATGAAGAGGAGTAGCTCAACTTATGAAAACAAATACTTTTATAAATACTTATTGCCAAAAGCTTTTCTAATGTTTATTAAATAAATAAATTATCAAGCATGAAACTTAAATAACTTAATATTTTTATTAAAGCATTTTTAATTAAAAGAATACTAATTTATCTGCATCCATCCACATGTGTGTATACATTTATTATGTAGGCTATATTTAATATCAGAAAAAAGTATTATATAATAAAATAAAAATCTCAAATTAACTCTACAGTTGTCAATATGCCAGCATATGTATAATTAAATAACATCTATGAGTGCAATATGAGTGGCATTTACAATTAAAAAATTAAAAATTGTGCATTATCATCCAACATAAATGACCATTCTTTTATAATTTATATATATTTATAAAAACATATTGCTTATTTAATTATTTATTCATCATATTTATGAAATACCATATTGATTTTTTTTTTTTATCAAATCGTTTTTCATATACTGGATAAAAACATAACCATAACAAAAACATCCAATGCAAATGATTATTGATGCTAACAATGCAATAACAGTTTTATATATATATTGTGCCAGGCATGTTTGATGTGGCCAAGCACAAGATAATGTTAATTTGTTTAATGGCCGAAAATATGTAAAAAGCCGTTAACTGGGGGGGGGGGGCTGTGGCTATAACATAAACTCACACACATATATGATTAAAGCCAATATCTAAAGGCTTAGAAATGTGTATTTGCAATTTTGATTTTGATTTTTTATTTTTTTAAAAAGAAAAGGAAACGCCAAAATGTATTTATAATTTTAAATATTTTTGTTTGTTGAAGAAACAGCGTTTATTTAACAAATTGTTATTCTGTATTTATATTTTTTGAGTGTTTACAACTGATGTAAAAAGAAAATTTTGAAATATTACTATTTAAAAATGAGTTAAAAATAATTCAAAATCGAAGTTTTAATGGTTGTTTTTTCTTTTCAGTTGCATTTGAGCAAGTCATTGTCTTAAATTTAAGAAAAGCCTAAATGCATTCTGATTTCCTGTCCATTCTAAAATAATTTCAACTGGACAAAAATAACTTGATTAAACTTGTGATAATGTGGGAAGAGAAGAA
>JAQFVV010008427.1:0-31349 GCA_028023455.1 Epiperipatus broadwayi
TAACTACAAGCTCATTAAAAGTAATGTCACGTTATATATGACTTGCTTTTTTAAATTATCTTATATTCGTATATCATGATAATAAATATATATTTGAGACTTGTGGATTTCTAAGAATGCAGATGATAATAAAGGGAATACAAATTCAAAGATTAAGAATTAAAACAATAATTATTGACATTAATAAGCATGATAAAAATAAACAAATTATTTTAATAAAATTTATAAGTTATAATTATCCAAATTTGAAATAAAATTGTAAGATACAATTGAATTACAATAAAAAATTAGCAAATCAACAATCTTAATATGATTTCCTATGAATTCATAAAGTTCTCACATTTTAAAATTTCATTTTCAGCTGCCTAAGTCCCTGTACAAAATGTATTTAATAGATCTAATAAATATAAATCTTACTATTCTTGTGACATGATGAATTTGGAAGTTGTATAAATTTTAGAGCTACATAAGTCATTATAAATTTAATAGTAAAATATTTTATCAAGGTTTTTGTTGTGCCCCCAACTATAACTGGGCAACCAGCAAAAAAATATACAATAAAACTCAACAGAATAACAGCACATATATATTTAGAAGTAATAATTTATTAACAATTAGGAAAAAGAATTACTATACTGATCATTAACATAAATATAAAGTCTGCATTTGAGTGAGCCTAATTCATAAGTTAATTACTGAATAGCAAATAATGTTATAAAGTTTAGCAAAGCTATTATTCACTACTGTCTATTGTCTTTATCACACAACCCTCTAAGAGCCTCTTGAGACATTCAAAATAATAATAAGACCAAGACGGTCTGTTAAAAGTACTAGTCAGCCTTAGTGACCTGCATGAGCCGAGATTCTGAGAATGAAGTTCTCTGATGATGATACTGCTCTACAACTAATGGAACAGTGACAGTAGCAACAATCACAGAAACAGTGAGTGGCTAGTCCTTTTTTCTATCAATTTATAACCTCTCTCTTCTTTTGTTTCCTTATCTTTTTCTGGAATATTTTTGACTGTGGCTTTAATTAGTTCACTTAATCAATTTACATATTCTTTAAAGTTTATTATCAAACAATGGAATTCATCTTAGCTTTTTAATTACAATACAATTAATTACTTTCTTAGGAATTTATTTCCATATAAGGTAAGTTTTGCGTGTATAATGTTAATTAATCTTAGGAATTTATTTCCATATCTATAAGATTTTAGATCTATACAATTAAATTAGTGTCTTAGGAATTTCATTTCCATATAAGGTAATTTATAAGATCTATCCCATTAATTAATATATACATGCATCTATGTTTATTAATTGAAACATTTCTTTTTCAATGATTTGATATTTATCAGTATTCTTAAATTTAAAATATTTAATATTTTGCATTCATCCCCTTAGTCCAGAAAATTGTTTAGCTTACATATAGTCATTGAATCTGGCTGGTCTTCAAATCTGACATCTAGATCTGGATGATCTAGTTTAATCCAGTCGGATTCGCATTGATTCAAGTTCCTGTTCCTTTCTTCCAGATCCCTGTCATAGCTTTCTAGTTTTTCTCTTCATCCTCAATCAGTACTCTATGAGGTGTTGCTTCAGCTATTGTCCTGTATTTTAGATTTTCATCTTTAGCTCGCCAGATGCTGCAATTTTTTCAATCTTCTTCAAATCACCAGAAGAAATGATTTGCATATCTTCTGTATGTTGTCCCCATCCTGTACTTGGGTGATTGCTATTGTTTTTGATAATATTTTCATTATAACTCCTTTAACCCATTTCTTCCGCGCTATGTCTCGAACCAAAACTCTGTCACCTATTATACATATATTTTTCTTTTTTTCCAGTCTATTATTTATTTTTCCTTTTTTTTTTTTTGCTCTCTATTTCATCAGACATATTTGGAAATAAAAGTGATAATTAATTCTGAGTTTCCTTCCCATCAACAATTCTGCTGGAGATTTCCCTGTAGCTGTTGGTGGGATGGAGTGTTGATGCAGCCATAGCATTATATATTGCTTGCTGCATACTTATGTTCTTTGACTTCTTGAGGGGCTTTTTTTAATTATCTGTACAGTCTTTTTAGCAAGATCATTTGATTCTGAGTGATATGGAGATGCATGTATGTGTTTGATGCCATTGTCAATAAAATGGTTTTCCATTTCTTGCACAGTGAATCCAGTGACATTGTCAGACATGATGGTTTCAGATAGACTATGGCAAAGAAAACACAGTGTTTAAATTTTCAATCGTTTCTTTTGTATTCTGCCCATTTGGAGTATGTGTCTCGAGTATGAACATTATCTTGCCATTTATTGGGCCTTCATGGTTGATGTGTACTCTCTGCCCAACTTCTCTGTTGCTATTGGCCAGGGATCATATTGTTTTGCCTTCATATTAGTTTCAGATTGACTGACGCTGCATTTTTTTATGTATTTCTCCAATGTCATGTTATTTTTGACAGCTATGAGCTAATACTTTGGCTCACACACTTCTAGGGAGTGACATTTGTACAAAAGAGCTTTAAAACTTTTTGTCTATCTTCTGTTGATATTACAATGTGATCTCCCATTAGAACACACCCTTTACAAGTAAACAATTTCTTGCAGTTTTTCCAGAATCTAAGACGATGTAATGTGACTTTGACTCTGGTTATCCATTCTTATCCACTTCATAAGCAGTTGGTAGCCTTTGCCATCTTTTTCCCAGTTCACTATTTTTTTACTGTTCAGGATTCCCAATTTCAGCACATCAATATAGTTTATTTCTGTCTCCATGCTGCTTGGTTCTTCTTTATCTGGGATCCAGGACAGTGTCAATGTTAGGCTTCTTTGCCTTTCTTATATTCCAGTTTGTAATCATAAGTGGCAAGATGTTTCTCAAGTGCATCATGCATGGGTTTAAATGTTTGGGTACTGATTTATCATGTCCCATCACCTTGCAATGACGTTTGTGGTCAGTTATTATTTGAAACAGTCTGCCAAAAATATATTAGTAGAGAATTTTTTCAGAGTGAAGATAATAGCTAAGCTTTAGCTATCGATCTGACTGTAATTTCTCCCTGCTTCTGAGATACCAATAATTTGCTGTGTCCCTAACTATGATTGGGTAACCAGCAAACAAATACTCTGATAAAACTCAACAGAATAACAGCACATATATATATTTAGAAATAATAATTTATTAACAATTAGGAAAAATAATTACTACACTGATCTTTAACACAAATATAAAGTCTGCATTTGAATGAGCCTAATTCACAGGTTAATTACTGAATAGCAAATAATGTTTATAAAGTTTAGGTAAGCTATTATTCACTTTACCTTCACTACCGTCTACAATCTTTATCACACAACCCTCTAGAATCACTTGATGTGTTCAAAATAATAAGAAGACCGAGATAATCTGTTAAAAGTACTAATCGACTTAGTGACCTACAGGAGCCGAAATCTGAGAGTGAAGTTCTCTGATGATGATCTCTGCTCTACACCTCATGAAACAGTGACAGTAGCAGCAATCATAGAAAGAGTGATTGATCAATCCTTCTTTACTATCAATTTATAACTCTCCTTTTGTTTCCTTATCTTTTTCTGGAGTATTTTATTTTGGCTTTAATTAGTTCACTTAAATAATTTATAATAATGTGAAAGGAGTAAAACCTTCGACAGAAGTGCTTCCAAAATGCTTAAGTGACAGCCAATCAAATGTAATAATGATTGCACATGGAACTCTCAATTGAAGAACACAAGCAAGAACTATGAGAAAAAGATGGAACCACCTTCTTTCTACTTAAATTTATATATAAATGTCAGACTCAAGCATTCCAAACTAAAAGCATGAAGCTTAAAACACCTTCACATTTAATTCACTAAATATTATATATAAATAAACAATGCGAAATCTTTTGATTTACTACAAAGCAATTTTCAAATAATGAAATGATGATAACAAATGTAAATATATAAATTTATTAAAGCGTAGCAGATGATACAATAATAACATGAGGCTAAAACCTTTGACAGAAGCACCTTAAAAATGCTTAAGTGACAGCCAATCAGATGTAATAATGACTGCACGTGGAACTTTCAACTCAAGAACACAAGCCAGAACTACCAAAAAAAAATGAAACCACACCTTCTTCTCTACTTAAAATTTATATATAAATAAGTCAGACTCTAAGCATTCCAAACTAAGAGTGTGAAGCTTAAAACACCTGTCACATTTAATTCACTAAATCTTATATATAAATAAACAATGTGAAATCTTTCGATTTACTACACAGCAATTTTAAAATCTAATGAAATGATATTAACAAATGCAAATATATAAATTTATTAAGTACTAGCATCTGATTGGCTGTCAAATAAGAGCGTGAAGGCGCTAAAACCTGTCAACAGAAGTGCCGGTTTAAGCTTTCACGTTATTAACTAAGATCATCTGCTAGTGCTTAATAAATTTATATATTTACTATTGTAAATATCATTTCATTAGGTAAAAAATTGCTTAAATAATAAAATTAAAAAAGATTTCACTTTGTTATTTATATATAATATTTAGTGGGTAAAATGTGTATAGCTTCAGCTCTTTGAATCTTAGTCTGACTTATTTATATATAAATTTAAGTAGAGAAGAAGTTGGTTCCATCTTTTTCTTGTAGTTCTGACTTATGTTCTTTAAATTGAGGGTTCCACATGCAGTCATTATTATATCCGATTGCCTGTCACTTAAGCATTTTTAAGGTGTTTCTGTCCAAAGGTTTTACATTTCACAGTCTATACTTGTATCATCTGCTAATGTTTAATAAATTTATATATTTAAACAATTTCATGTATTATTTAAAGTTTGTTATCATACAATGGAATTCATCTTAGCTTTTAATTACACATATAATTAATTACTCTCTTAGAAATTTATTTCCATATAAGGTAAGTTTTTAAGGTCTATAGTATTAATTAATCTTAGGAATTTATTTCCATATCTGTAAGGTTTTAGATCTATACAGTTAACTAGTGTCTTAGGAATATATTTCCATATAAGGTAATTTATAAAGTCTATTCCATTAATTCATATATACATGCAGTTATGTTTATTGAAATTATGTTTAATTGAAATATCTCTTTTCAACAATTGTATTTACCAGAATTCTTAAATGTAAAATATTATTTAATATTTTGCAGTTTTAAAAACACATTGAATATGCAAACTGAGCAACTCCCCAATATCAATACATCTTAACTACTCTGATCTTATTGAGAGTACAAATAAAAGCATGACTGGTATCATGCATGACCTGCATCATGCATGACCTTCAAAATATTTCAAAAGCCAGTATAAAGACATGGTTGGCATCACATGTAGCTTTAATAAAATCTCATTTAGATATAAACACCAAAGCATTTAAAAACAAGGCAAAAATGAAATGACCGGAATAAACGTACAATAAACATCCATACAGGAGTGCAATAAAGAATTGGCACCTTGTCTCTAATCTTAAAAATATAAGAATAAACCATCAAAAAGGGGTGGTTGCATTCAATGCCAGATATATCGTAAGATATAATAAAGCTCACTGGCATGATCAAACAATCTAAAAATAGAGATAACATTACAATCTCACTAATAACAATAACTAAAATGATGTGGAAAACCAATAAAATATAGCAATAATAACAAAACATAGTTATGTATATAAATTTGTGGCTAAACAATTTAATAATAAAAATGTACATCGGCCATTTATTTACTTTCTAAATAACTTCATAAGGGACTAATATGACATTCTAAAAATATTTCATGTAACTAATATTCTGAGAACTATAATGATAGACATATTAAAACCATAAATAAATAATACATAAGGAACATCATCGATATAATGTGTATATGAATAAAATCTTAAAATGAAATAATATATTTATTAATAAATTAATAGACTTTAAATATTGGTTTTCCATACTATTTAACAGCATAAGTCTAATAAAGAGTTCTTGGACATGCTGAAGATTTCTGCAGAATATCCAAACAATATTGAAGATTAAAATTAACAAATAGGCAAATAACATCTAAGATAAATAGAATTTTAAGCACTGACATAACTAAAATAGCCATTCTAAGCAATAATGGAATATTCATTTGACAACATGACGATAAGCAATTTAAATAAAACAATGAAATGAATAGTAAAAAGCATTGCATATATTTTTAAATAATATATTGAATAATAATAAACATGGTATATATTTTTAATAGCATGTAGATAAATGATAATAATATTTTCTTTTTTTGGAAATATGACTCATAGCTTCATGCAATGAATATTAAAGAAGAGCAAACATATATGCAAAGTAATATATAAAATGTTGAAGAGTGATAAATAAATTTTTAACATGAGCGTGATAATATTTTTATAAGTAATATACATTATAAAATAAAGGACATGTTCCTGGTGCAATAATAAGTAATATTCATACTTTCTTGACAATAAAATATTTTCAAAACAGCAAGTAAGCATATCGAAGGAATATAACAATCTTTATTGGCAAACAGAAATTAAAATGAGCATTGAGTTCAGTTCCTATCATATTTTACCTTTTAAAGATGGATAAATATTTAACAAAATAAGCCTATTGGTGCATAATAATTTTATTGTGTATACCAGAATAAAGCAAATATTCATACTAGCATTCAATAATACAAATATTCACAGAAAAATATATAAAAATATTGTTTATTCACAAATTATTTTTCAGCAAGAAATAATACATAATAACTACAAAATATCATGTTTCCATTTTATAAATGATGAAACAAGCATTTCATTCCTTTTTGGACAATAATATAATGCAATAATAATTTATATGAGTAGCATTTTAAAGACATATAGAGTTTCTTTCAAACAAGCATTTATTCATTCATTATTAATATCGGTAGTTGTGGAGGGACCGTTCTACCACTGGTAGATGGCGCTGTTACACCATCAACAACCAGCCTAAACCTTACAAGTGATAAATTTATATACAAAAGTGGCTGAAAATTGACAAATAAAAATGCCTGAGGCAATATATATCCAAGAAATACATCGAAAGTACAAATTATAAAAAAAAAACAAGAAAATGCTATAAAATTCAAATTAAAAAAAAGAAAAATCAGCAAAAATACAACAGAGACACCCCCCCCCCCTAAAATCAAGAATTCTTCAATTAAATCAAAAAATAAAAATCTTGAGGCAATATATCTCCACAACTACCTTAATATCTATTAGCTTCTTTATCATTTACATAGTTCTACTATTTCAGCTAACAGTTCTAATTTGATAACAAAATCAAATTAAGCTAAAAGAGAATTCTCTACATAACAAAAGCAATATTCAACATTTTAAAGAAAACAATGTTTAAATTCCCCCCTAGAAGAAGCATATAAATTCCTTTTAAAGTTAATCAAAAATAATTCAAAAGTTCTGGCATTCAACAATAAAATTATCACTTCAAAATAATTTTAGACATGATAAAATAAACAAATTGAAAATTAATTTTAGTTCTAGCAATACAATGATACCTTCAGTATAAATTTACTGCTGTCCTATAGCATTGAGACAACATGTTGCTTCTGGAATTTGACACATTGCTCAGAACTTCTAATGGTGTAAAACATATTTGAAGCATAATGGTGAGCCAAAGTATTATATCCAAATAGATAACTTTTAGAATTGCATAATTTTACTAATAAATAATTTTAAAAAAATATACTGTACAACACTGATAAGAAATGATGAAGAGAAATAATGAAGTGAAGTGGAGTTAAAGTGTGATAATCAAAGCTTAAATACAGCAAATCATATGATAGATAACAAAGAACATGACTGGCAATGGGGTGTAAATTTAATATATATGACCCAATTAGGCTGAGAGGTCATATGATTATTGTCTACACATTAGACAAAACAATAATTAAATATTACACCATTGTTACAAATAATTATTATATAGAAATAAATTATTACAATAAATAATACCTTAATTCAAACGTACTTTTTCTTTTTAAATATTCTCAGAATATTGACTTTGTAAAATGTTAAACCACTTTAAAATGTTAACCTTTTAAACAAGGCAGTACTTTAAATTGTAATTGATTACATGCACACTCACTCACAAAAATAAGATAACTGTTTTAGAAACAACTAATCTAAAGTAATTAGCACAATACTGAATTTATAAAAGACTGGAATATATTACTTAACCAATAATTAAAATGAAACAAGTATAAACTGTAGTAACTGCAAGTTAATTAAATAATAATAATATAATTAAATAATTGTAAATATAATTAGTTGTTTGTTTCAATTTTATTTAGAGTGATTATTATATTACTTAAAGTACTGGGAATTAATAATGCAGTTTTAAAACTGGTTTAAACATTTTAAACTCATTTGATGTTAATGAAAAGCAATAAAACATTATTTAATTATTTATGTGTTGATTTTATTGACAACTTAACTATGCTGTGTTAAGAATAAATTATTGGCTAATTCTAACATTTATAAGATTAAATAATTGCTAAGTTATTTAAATTTACTTATATAGATTGGTTTTAAATAGTAATATTTTATAATAATAACTATAATTCAGTTAAACAGCTTACAAAATGATTTATCATTACTATAATAGTAATAGCATTTATTTGACAGAAAATCAATTATCCTAAAAAAAATTTGATACACTATCACAAATACTTATCTTAAAGTTCTGCAGTCAGATTTTATGGTTGCTGTGTATGTGTGTGAGAGTAGATTTTATCATTCTCAGAAGTAAACCTAACCGAATCAACTGTAGTTAAAATCTATGTTTAGAGAAAACAATAGAAATTACAGAAGATTTATTCCAAAATATAAAATCAGTGAGAAAAACATTTAACAGAAGTCAAGCACTTTAGTACACTTTAATGTTCTTAAGATTCTATTATAAAACTACTTATTTCTGATGTGAATTAAAGTATCACGATTATATATTAATAAGCATGTTATATTAAAAGATGACTTATGTTTACACCTTTTGCAACATTTTTAATGATTTATGTTTAGAAACTATTAAAATAAAATTATAAATTGGACTGCCTTTTACCAACAAGATAGTGAAATTATTTGAGAAGCCATATCATAATATTCTCTTATCCTAATCATCACTTTTCATGAATACATCACATAAGATTTGGACTGTCAAATCTTGTGAAAAACCAGCTTCATCTCATAATGCAAACTTTGTTTTCTAATAACACTGGCACTTTACAAGTAGATAATTCCCTAATTTCCAACCATAAAACAATCATTTGAGGATCATAAGAAACTGTATGCAGTTAATAGTGATTCTTATGCTAGCTGTTTTAAATCTTATTACGCTTTGTGGACTATATTTAAATAATGAGAGGGAGATCAATATTCCAATTAGCATTATTCAGAAAAACATTTTTCTTCATGATAAATATGGGAATATGGCTTTAGATGTTATGCAATTATTTTATTCAAGTGTAATTAGAATATAAACAATTCTGTATCAAAACTAATTTTGTCCCAACACAAGTATATGCATATCGATGTATATGCATCTCATGATTTTTATGTATTATAATGAATATTTTGTTCTTTTAAATGTTGTTAATTAAAATATAGGGTAGTTTATAGTTCTTTAATATTAAAAAGACACTTTGTGAGTTTATGATTGTTTATTTTGATGACAAAAAATACAACATAGTATTAACAACATTACTCATTCATTAGAATAGGTAATGTGGTAATTTTCTTTTATTAGAATATTATTATAGAATGGCCATTAAAAATTTTTGGTCACTCATCCAAGTAATGAATCTTTGCCAATATTATGTAGATAGTTTCAGTCAATTAATTTTACTGATAAACCAGTAGCAAAGCCTCTATACAGTAGTGCCACCCAATACAAGCCTTAGTAATCAATGGATACAAGAAACTTTGTGGATAAAATCCCTATCTAGTGCCTACTTATCCAATATCCCCAGATTAGTTTCTAGTTTGTGTCTTTCATCAGCGTAGGAGCTTGAATCTTAGAGCTAATGCAATCTTCCCCCAGCCACCTTTTACCTATTTAATTAACTAAAAAGCAAAGCTAGAAATTAGTCTAGGGGTATTAGATGAGTAGGCACTAGATAGGGATTTTATACACAAACCTTCTTGCATCCATTATTATTAAAATTTGCATTGGATGGCACTATTGTATGGAGAGTTTTGGTACTCTTTAAATAGCTTGCTTAAGCACAAGAAATGATCATGTGATAATTTTAATGATATTTGTAGAGTGTTTTTGCTGCAATAGCTAATAAAATTATAGAGCACAGTAATTTTATTATAATTACTTCCAAAAAGATGTTTAGTTTTCAGTAAAAAAATGAATCAGAACTTTATAATCAACCAGTTAAAGTGCTAAGTCAATTATTCATCTAGGAATATCTTACACCAATATAAATAGAGTATTTTACACAAGATTAAATTTATTCATGATTGCAAGAAGAAATACTATTGTTATATATAAAATGAAGACAAGAATTAAAATTATAATTTTTTATCTAAATTTAATTCCTTTTAATATATTTATGGATTACATTGGCTTTTCAAAAAATGTTTTATGGAACCACAAATATACATAGCGCAAGTTTTATTAGTCAAAACCTTTTTTTTTTTAAAAAAAAAAAAAATTACAAGAATTCATCTCGGTATTAGAAATAAGATAATTGTAATCAATAAAGGGTTGTCACTCATCTCTCATATTTTTAAAATTTAGGATTAAATGTAATATAAAGGAAGAAATTATGATCACTTATTTAATTTAAAAGCATAAAAAACAGGATAGTATATAAAATTAGAGGATTAAAACGATTGTAACGTTTTTCATTCTTATTAATAAATTATACAATTAAAAAAATAATATAATATTAATAGGAAGGATTTCTAATAATAATAGAAGAAAAAGATTTCTTTTTTTTTTTTTTTAAGTATTAATATTTTCAGTATGCTATTTTGAAATAACTTGTAATGTTAAAAGTACAATGAAAATTCAAACGTTAAAAAAACAGCAATATATTTTATGATTTATTAAAATTTGTAATAAAAATGAAATTATTAATAGGATTGAAACAACTAGTCAATGAAATGATTTTTATTCAAGAAAATATTATACAATATTATTATACACTTAGAATGATTCTATTTTGACCTATATTTTTATACTAGCAAATAGACATATTTGAAAATGAGATACGCCCCTAATATATAAAATACATTTGAGATATTCACGTTAATAACGATTAAAAAATAACATATAGTTTTACAATTGATACATAAAATTTAAAACCTCAAAAATTAATCTTTGAGTTTTTGTTAAATGGTGTGAAAAATAACGATCAATGTTTTAGTAAAAGGAGAATAAGATTATCGTTTGACAGCTTGGTTGAATGTTTTACCCCTATTATGGATTGATTTAAATTATCAAAAAAAATTATTAATGATACTTGATGTAACTCAGTTACTATAATAAAAATTATAAAATTAAATAAATATTTATCATTTATATCCATAAAAATTTAATTAGTTAATTCTGATACAAGTATAACGTATAAGAATAATAATTGATGAACTGGACCAGCAATTATTGGCGCATCCCAACGGGCCTAGATATCGTTATGTAATGGTTACGTTAAGAAAGAAAAAGTCAATATATAAACTTACCTAAAATAAATATAGTAGCCGGGATTACTCCAAAAAAAACATTTTCTTGTTAATAAATCAGTCGACTACTCCCCCATCAATAAAGCGTATCAAAGATGCAAAAATGATGCGGATTAACTGCGCCAGCATCCTTCGTTTCCTGACAAAAGCGCATGCGTGCAAGACCAGACGATCAAATTCTGTTTAATAGTTTCAATCACCCGATTGTCAATTCATCTTATTAAAGTTAACAAACAATTTTTAATATAAAATAGAATTTATAATGTTTTTATTTATTTTACATTAAAAGCTGTTTATATTACTATGCGTAAAAAAAACAACAACAATTAAAATTAAGAATTGTGTCATTACTTGCGGAGGACTTAAATTATGAAAAATATTTTCCCATAATTCAATTAATTCAACAAAAATGGCGTCTGACGATAAGCAAAGTAGCAAAGGAGGTAAAGCAAAATCTTTATCTCAAGAACAAGTTATCAATACATTTAATCAACTCCGTCAGGAACAAAGAAGCTTAGCATCTAAAGCTGCAGAACTTGAAATGGAATTGAATGAACACAGGTATAAATAAAATGTAAATTAGAATAAAATGTGGCGTGGAACGTTGATTTTAAAAAAGATTTAAGTATTAATGAAATAACAATATATTACAACTGCTTTCCTTTTTTATTTAATTGTAACTTCTTTAAGTAGGATAATTTTTATTTGTAATTGCATTGATAAAAAATTGTATGGCGTTTATAATTAATCTGGATTCTTGCTGATTAACTTAATCGCTTTACAATTACGTGAGAATTTACAAACGCAGATTGTTGGATTGGTCATAGATTAGTACGCTGCAAGATTAAAATGTTATATGCATTAAAAAGTAGATCTACTTTCAGTCGTATTTATGAGAAAATTAATTTTTATTCTTTAGAAGTATTTGCTGAGCACGTGTACATATATAGTGGGCGATTTAAATTAGAAATTTTGCAAATTGTAAAATAAACTTTTTGGAAACTGTAAATTCAATAATAGAAAATATTTAAGTAGTTTAATTAAACAGGAAATTAATCATAATTATTTTCAGATGCAGATAAGAGTTAATTAAAATTAATTTTGGAAAATGCAAGGCAATCCAATAAACGAAACAACAGGCAGGAAAGTGGAAAAAGATTGAACCTGGATTCGAGAATTTTTTGGACTATCTCAGTTGAAGTCTTTAGATGACAGAAGAAGTTCGCAATCTAACAGGATCTTCCCTGTGAATTTCGCTACTGCAATGTACTAAAGCAAACTTAGGGACTTTTGCAGTCGTCTTATTACTATTTTAATAAGCCTTTGGGCTCTCGTATTATTAGATATATATTAATGTGTAAATATCTTACATATATATATATATTGTAGGAAATCTTTGATGTTAAGTTAAACTTAAAGTAAGTAGACACAGCAGTATTTATTATACATATTAAATTTTAATAATTATTAAACACTAACATTGCTAATTTGTATCTCTATAGCTATATTTCTAAAGATGGATTTCTCTTAAGAAATGTATTGAAGATGCAAGTACATCTATTCTTGGGTTCGTTAAAAAGAAGAATTTTGTTTGGTTTTCTGACAATGTTTTTATAATAATATGAATAAAAATAAACATGACATTTTCTGCTTGACAAAATAATAAATGTGGAACTTCATAATAAATATAAAGATTTGAAGGTAAAAGATGACTGATTGACAAGAAGTCTTAAAAATGAATGGTAAATTCAAACAGCGGAGAAGATATTAGTCGTTTGCTGTTTCTGGTCATTAGATCTTTTTTTGATAGACTGAAAGCAACATATTGGCCTGCGAAGTGGTATCTCTGTCATATTAAATCCAGTAATGGCATTTTCATATGATGACAATGATATTTTGAACATGTGAAAGAAGTATTTAGATATCTTTTGAACAGAATTGAAATAACAACTTTTAATGATATATTTATTTAATCTACTCATATAGATTTGAATGTTTTATATCCATCTTATTGAAGTCAAAACAGCTCTTTCTAATCTTAAAAATAAAACTGAAGATCCTGAGGTCTGTTAGCCTCAGAAACATTGGAAGTTATCCCTCCTTATTTTAAAAATACTTCTATTATCCCAATTTTTAAAAATAAAGGAAATGGACAAGATTGCAGTAATTATCATGGAAATCATTATTATCTATTACAACAAAGATACTTCAAAGGAATTTGTTGAATAGATTGCTTCTAGTCATAGATGAATGATTACTAGAGACTCGTTGTGGTTTGAAATCATCAAGATGCACTATAGACATAATTTTTGCTGGTAGGCAATGAAAGAAAAATATTGGAAACAAAAAAGTAATTTATATATTGCTTTTACTGATATGGTCAAAGTATTTGATTCGCTTAATCAAACAGGTTTATAGAATTGTTTGAAATTGGTTGTGCACTAACATTCATTTGTATTGTACAGCTCCTACATGATGGAATGTGAGGAAGTGATCAAATGAAAAATCTGAGGCATTTGAAATTAAAATTGTTAAACAAGGATTTGTATTTGATATAATATTGTTTTCAATTTTTATGACAGTTCCAAAGACAACTGTCTTTGGAACTGTTTGTAGTAGCTTATTGAAAAGATGCGGTATAGGTTTGATCAGGCGGAATTTTTAATGTGAATCAATTAAAGCAAAAATAAGAGCTTCATTGTCTTGGATTCTGGATTTGCATATGATGAAAATTGTGGTACTTTTTCAGTCTAAAAGATCATTTACAGAATGTATTTACTGGTTTGAACATTTAAAGACTTAGTTTAATAATTAGTTTTCAAAAAATTCAAGTTTTTTATAAGGCACTGATGGAAGAAAAATTCTCAGCAACTTTCAGCTCGAATGCACCAACTTAATTATCTTGATAGATTTATAAATAGAAAGGTGGACTTAAATTTTAAGTACTCCTATGTATTCCAATAATCTATCTTTTAACAAGATAAAAGATAGGATATTTTATCATAGGGAAATAACTACTAAAAATAAATTTGCATTTATATAGAGCTGTTATTTTATTTAATTTATTGTATGGAAATGAGACTTGGACATCCTACCGATGCAATATAAAGGCATTAAAGAAGTTGTATTTAAGAATGCTTTGTAAAATATTAAAAATATATTGGCAAGGTCATAAAATCAATCAATATGTTCTTTGACTTGCAGATTTTACTATTGTAAAGTCATATCTTTGTTAGATTGGACACGTTAAAAGAATGTTCAATGCAGGACATCCTAAAAAGGTGTTTATGGCAAACTTGAGCATGATTTTAATAGGAAAGGTAGACCTTGTCTATGTTGTAAAGATTATCTCAAAGTCATTCTAAAGAAGTGCAATGTTATTTTTCTCCATTAGGAAAATATGACAGAGAATAGAATACCCTGGAGAACTATAATTACATTTGGTGTTGAGTATTTCAGAAAGAAAAGTTTATGGTAATAGTATGAATACTGAACCCTATCGTCTGATGGTGCTCTTTTCTACCCAATTCACATCAATATACAGATTCACAGGCTGTCTGTTTGTTTACATAATATTACAGTAAAAGATTTTTTTTTTTTAAACCGGGTTTTATTATTTTTTCGTCGATGACGGTAAACCACCAAAATTTATTACATAATATTACCGTAAAAGTTTTTTTTTTTCAAGCAGTTTTTTTTTTTTTTCATTGGTGACGGTAAACCACCAAAGTTTTTTTTTTTTTATTCCACCCGGGTTTTTTTTTTGTTTTTAATAAACAAATACTTTAAGCCAATAAACATCACATGATCACCATTTCTTTTGTGTGGCAATACGTGTAGTGAGTTTTGCCTGTTTTAATAAACAAATACTTTGTCTTTAGATGGTCTAGGGGTGTTGGTTTGTTTGTAAATTAACGACTAACTGTCTTACGGTAAACCAAATTTTTTTTTCACACTTTTTTTTTTTTGGGTTCGTTTTTTTAAAGAAGCAAACACTTTGTTCTTGGATGCTGTAGGGGTGTTGGTTTGCTTTTAAAGTATCGATTAACGTTCCATCGGTTTGTTTACACAAAAATACCTGTTTACACAAAAATACCATAACAAACACTTTGTTGTTTTTAGATGGTGGACGGGGATTGGTTGTTTGCTTTTAACTTATCTTCTTTTTTTTTTTTTTTTGGTTGATGTTTTCATTTGCTGAAAGACTTCAACAATTCAGTACTTTTGAATAAACCAACACTTGGTTTTTTAGAGGGTGGAGGGGAGAGGGGTTATTTTGATTTGAATTGTCGTCTTTTTTTTTTTTTTGTTTCAAATCTTTATGTTACAGAAAGCTTTATAATTATATGATAGTGAATAGTTCTTCCTTAATTTTTTGGGCCTTTAATTTTAAAAAAAGACATAAACAGTTCATTTTTAAAGAATACTTTTTTTTTAAGCCTGGGGTGGTGGGGAAGGTTTGTTTTGATTTTTAATTATCGACTTCTTTTTGGATTTTCTTTTTGAACATTTTATTATGTTACCGCACAGTTCTTTATTATTATTATTATTATTTTTTGGTGGGGCCTTTTGAATCAACTCTTAAACACTTTTTTTTTTTTTGATATAATAAAATATTACCTACTTTAACTGTTAATGAAACTTATCAAGTATTACCTAACTACTTTATAATCATGTGAACAACAAAAATTTCCCCATAAAATAATTTACTGAATCAAAAAGAAATGAAATTTTGGACAAGTTGTGAAGCAAAACAAGTAAAACAAAACACCACTATTTACGGGGCATAAAAAACAGCAGCCAAAAGTAACACGCAAATAAAATAATGGGGAAGCCTCAAAGCTGTAAGTAATGGGATTTTGGAGCCTTCGAACCAACAATTTCCCTTACGCAGACCTACATAGGTACGCTTGCAGGAATTTCTTTTTCTGGGAAAACATAATATTATGCGTCCACTTGTGTGGCTGGCCAGCAATTCACTCAGCTTTGATCAATTCAGACAACTTGCAGACATTTGCCAGTTCTCGCACGGATTCGCTCATAAATGGGCATTTGCGTGCAAAATCGGAAAAAAACTCTGCTGAAAAGAAGAACCTTTTCAAGTTGTGTGCAGTTGAAAAGTGTAGGGAAGCGTGTGTGACGACATGACAATTCTTAATATGGAATACTAATTCCACTATTTCTAAAAAATTTCCGACAATGAATTTTTGCATAGTTTCGTCTCTTTCAAATACAGCCACCATCAAATCAGACCGTAGTGAGAGTTCAAGAGTGCTCATGTGACGAATACTGTCACAATGCAGTGGGCATAGTATTTTGTTACGTAATCGTAGAATACATCGCCCTCAGGTGGCCTGTTACGGCTCAAAAAACACCTCTTTTACTGTCAGCCATAAGTTAAGGCCGCTAAAACGGTATATTGATGTGTGTTTTGTGAAAAACAGTGCCATCAGATGGTAGGGTTCAGTTTTCATACTATTACCAAAAGTTTTCTGCTGAAGAAATTTTAAAATGTTACAAAATATCAAATTAAAAGAAAAATGTGGACCAGTATGTTCTATATGTGGGTTTTATACTTATGATTCACAGAGATTTGCATAGTCATCACAAAACTAATATTTAAAGCTGTTTTCGTTTTGTGGAGTAGAAATGGCCATACTCGTTTTCAAGTGGTTGCAAGTATGTATTTTTTTCATCTATAATGTTATCATTCATTTTGTAGTAATATCTGTATTATTTCATTGTCCTTTTGTTTACAATTTTTTATAAAAAGAGTTTGTGTTTTTTATTATCTTAAATTTTTTTCATTTTTTTGTGTATTTTTTTATCATTACTAATATCTCTTCATGGTTTGATATAGTCCGGAACTCAAAGTCCATAAATCGCGATCCAACTCTTCCACTCACATTTATACTGGACAACAGCAGTATTTTGCTGATTTGTCATGTTTAAATCAATAGAAAATTATCATTTCAAATGAAACAATTAAAACTATTTCAGAACACTTGTAAAATTTTCTTTTATTGGCAGAATGCTTTTTATATTGTCAAGATTGACCAATCAGCATCTAATAATAGTAATATCAAAAATTTAAATTTGTGTTTATTTTATTCAATTTTTTTTTTTTTTAAATAATTTTATATGTCACTCTGTAAAATACTAATGCAAAATAATCATTAATTCATTCACTAAATGCACTTTCAAAAAAAAAATAAGGGATTAAATGTTCAATGTAGTAGGTGTAAAATTTTCAGAATTAAATTTTCATGATTTCTGGAACACTTTCATATTTCTTCACTTCATATCAAAAAATAAATCACCTCATAGAAAATATGTTATAATAATAATAAGGTATTTATTTATATCATCATCATCAACCATTATCAGTTCACTGCAGGATGGAGGTCTCTCCAATTTTAATCCATCTCCGATCTTTAGCTTCTCTTCTCCACATCACCCCTGCACACTTTCTTATTTTATCCATCCATCTCACATGTGGTCTCTTTCTGGGTCTTTTACAATCTCTCGGAATCCACTTTAAGATTTCAATTGCCCATCTATTATCATCTCTTCTAGCAATATGTCCAGCCCAACTCCACTTCAATCTTTTAATTTTTTCAATGAGGTCAGTAACACCTGTTTGTTCTCTTACCCATACATTACATTTTCGATCTCTTCTTGTTACTCCCAACATGCATCTCTCCATACTTCTTTGAGTGGTTTGGAGTCTCTGTATTGCTCTTCTATTAGGTGTCCAAGTCTCAGATCCATAAGTAAGAACTATGGCGCTATGTTAATAAATTATAATTATAAATTAGCGATCAGGCTAATGCACATGTGCTTTAAAATGCCTTAAATCAAGCAAGATATAGTTTCATTTATTTTTGGATGTTCTAACAAATCTTTTAAACAATCAAAGAATTATGGCATAAGAATCGGTTTTGTTGTAAGCCATATTTGGTGCTACTAGAAAAAAAAAAAAGAAGAAATAAAATATATGAATACGATCTAATTAGTAAAGAAATAAATTTTTCAGCGGCAATTGTAATAAATAAAAATATGAAAATAATATATTTATAACCAAACCATTACTAAATGATAGGTTTAATGTTTATATTTTTCTTAACAAATAAACTTATTGTTTCATTTATGTGAAGATGAAAATAATGTGTATTTTGGCAAGCTAAAAATAATCCCTGGAAATTTGTATAATAAATAAAACTTAGCAATAATATATTTATTTGATATTAAATCAGTATAAAATGACTATAGTAACAAGCACAATATCTAAAAAAATAATTGGTTTTACATTTGACCTTACCATCAAAACATTATTTATTTTCATGCTTCTGTATGGATATGCATTTGGCATCATATCTGCATTTTGTTTCTTTTGAATTTTGCTTATATTTAACATCTTTATTGCCATTAATTATTTTATTATGTATTACTGTGTTTGTTAAAATATTATTTATATTCATTCTATATTGCTTTATTGTTAAGTATATTATTGTCATGTTTTTATTTATTATAACTTATTGCCATGGGTTACTTATATCTTGTTAAAATGTACATTATTTCCATTTTCCAATGAATGAAACATGTTTTTATAAATTGTGCAAAATATGAAACACGTTTGTATATTGGCATGGTTGTTCAATATTTTATTTACATGTTTTTACTTAATACAATATTAATAAATCCAATTTTTCTTTTTTTTCCAGATCAAAAAATAAAGCCAACTATAATTAATCTTTTTAGATATTACTGAAGTTTCATCAATAGTTCTAGAATCCCCTATGATTGAGCTACTCACTTCCAAAATGGAATTTCACATTCTTTATATTATGTAATTTGGCAATCAAATTATGAGTCTTATAATTGCATTTTGGACTATTTCTGCCATTTACTTGAATTATCAAATGTTTTTAGAAAAATTTAAAATATCATACTTTTTTAAAATACATTAATTGTTAGTAATAACATGCAGGTTGGTGTGCTACACAAATCGTCATCCAGTTAATGGTAATCATATAATTAATAACTAACTAACTTATATGTGTATTGAAGAACTAATAAATACTTGATTTTTTTTATTAAAAATTAATAATAAATCTATTCCTTTATAACGTTTATGAAAAGTTAGCTATCTAAAAGAAAGGCAAATATCTGTCAGACATTTGAACTAAATAAAATGTTTCTAATATGGCTGTAGTATATAATAAATCTTTCTATTTTTGTGTTATATGGCTAAGCATTTATCACAAAGCTTGCTGAGGAATTGGCAATCCTCATTGTTTATAACTTACAAGCTTAAGAGAATACGGTCATGTGATCTGTGACTCTTATTTTTACTATTTAAAAGCACAAGTAGTTTAAATATATTTAAAACGTAGTTTTCTCATTTATTTAATTGTAAAACTAATATGATGATTCATAAATGAGTATGGTTCGTTCCAATTCCATAAGTAAAAAAAACTCAAAGGAATGAGTTTTGCAATAACTATACAAAACCAATTTGCGAATCTCAAATATGTTCTCATATAGAACATACTGGTTCGTTTTTCTGTTCAATTTACATTTTACAATGATGTCTTTTAATTTCTTTAGCAGGAAATTTCTTTTTATTACATTTCATTACTATGACTAACTATATATCCAATGCATTCTTTTTTCTGACATCTCTTCCCAATGAAAACATGCATTTATTTAGAATGTCTTTAAGATAATTCTTATATTATAAACATGGTCTATCTCATGAAAATCATGCCCAACTTTATTATAAAATCTTCTTTTAGGAGATCTTCCTTTATTTATTTGTTTTACATGTTTACAATGGAGGTATGACTTTACTGCAGTGAAATCAATAATATCACATTCAGTAAGTTAAAGAACATCTTGATTGGTTTTATAATCTTGTCTTTTATGCCTATAAATAATTCCAAAGACAATTATAAAAACTTGTAATAATAACACTTCTTTTCATTCCATCATGTAAAAGCTGTATAATATTAATAAAATTTTGGTGAACAGCCAACTAATTTCAAACATTGGCATAGATCTGTATTATCTGAATCAAATGCTTTGACCTAATCAATAAAAGCAATATATAAATCATTTCCTTTAATCTCGACATTTTCCTTGCATTTGTTTGGCAACAAAAATGTCTGTAGTGCTTGATTCTCTAAAACCACACTATCTCTGGTAACCATTCACCTATAATTGAAAGCGGCTTATTCAACAAAACTTTTGAAAGTATTTTCGCTGAGAAGATAATAATGAGATTCCACAATAATTACTGCAACTTGTCTATTCTCTTTGTTTTAAAACATTCTTAAGATCAGCTGGCACAACTTCATGGGAAACTACATTTCTAAAAAAATTTCAATATTTTATAAGCTAACATCACCACTATATTTTAAAACTTCTCCAAGTATTTCTTCAAGAACTGCAGCCTTTCCGTTTTTAAGATTACAATAAGCTGTTTTGACTTCAATAAGCTGGGTATCTTTATCCAAATCTAAATGAGTAAACAAAATGGATATATCCTTAAAAATTGCCATTTTAATTTTTGCATCATTATTCAATAGGTTATTAAAATATTCTTTTCATCTGTTCAAAATATTATCACCATATAAGATAGTGCTATCTCTGGATTTAATAAAGTTGTGAAACCATTTGTCAAGTCAATATGTTGCTTTCATTGTTCCAAAAAAGATCTAGCATGATTACATTTAGCAAATATCTGGATTTTCTTTGCAGTTTTATTCCACCAATCATTTTTAAGTTTTCTTGTCCATCAAACTTCTGCCTTCAAATCTTTATATTTATTATAAAATTCTAAATTTAATTTATTATTCTACCAAGCAAAAAATGCTGTATGTTTCCTTTTAATTCACTAATAATATCATTGTCAGAAAACCCATCATGATCCTTTTTAGTGAACCGAAGAATAGATTTACTTATATCCATAATCCCATAGTGTACATCAATAATATAACAGTCCTGTACATTTAGATTAACAATTTTAGTGTTAAATAGTTATTAAAATTTAGTATGTTACTTTGGATATGATTGGAATAATATCTATTTTTTAATGCAACTGTCACTTAAATCTTAGATTTTACTAATCTATTATCTGTCCAACAATCTCTGCTTATAAATACTCGTGTATTATGAACTTGTGTATTCTGACTCCTAACTATATTGTAATCTGTTAAATACCATTGTTTTGAATTAGTGCGTCCATGTTCCTTTACAACGGTTTTTCTGTGTAAACAAAGTGTTTGTGATAGTAAACTCATGTTGTGCCTAAATTTAATAATAACAAACCATTTAAATTTACAGCCCCAACACCATTATCTCCAAAAAAAAAAACAAATTTGATCTTTTAATGGTATGCTGAAATAATACTATCCAACAAGGAATGAAAGCTTTCCTTCTCTGAAATTTTCTGAATCTATAGTTAGAGCAAAGGCACTAATAAAATATGTACAAATCCTATTGTACAAAAGGAATTTTAACACCATTAGCTTTTTATTGATATAATGAGGAATTCCAATAATAGATGATACTAAATTAGACTTTGCAACACATTCAACATTATGGATTCCTCTTTCACTGACTGACCTGCCTTTCCACAAAAAAAAAAAACTTGTTTTTATCAATCTATTCTATTTACCTTCCTTCTTTGGGCAATGAGTTTCACTAAGAGTAGCTCTATCGATCTTAAGCCTTGACAATGTCTTAGCTATTAATGCAGTTCTCCATTGTGGTTTGTATAAAGTAAAGTTTGCACATTCCATGTGCATATATTTAGAATACTTAGACTTATAATACATTCCTTTAGTATTACCATTGTCTCTTGCTTTACCACTATTACAATTATTATTATTACTAGAAACAGGCCCTTTTTAGACTGCTTTTTCTAGGTAGTTTCATTTTCTTGACAGGATAAAGACATCCCTAGCTGCTTAAACATACAATCTTTTTGTCAGTTGAAATTCCTGTCTTACTGAAATCCAGTTTCAAACTGACTTATTGGTGATTGTATTGTTTTGAGCAAGATCATCTCTTTATTTTTTTTAATTCTCAAAGGCTTGAGCTAAAATAAACTGAAAAAGGAATTGGAATCAAAAAATACTGTGCATGTAGTTAAAGAATGGAAATGGTATTGCAATAAATGCACAATTGTATTCTCGTACTTATATAAGATGTCCAGTGGCATCAGTCTCAATGACCGTCTCTACAATAACTTAAGTGACTAAAAAAGAAAAAGTGGGAGACAGAAAAGACTGCATGTATCAGAAACAGTATTTGTTATTTATTGAACCAACATATCCTACAAGGCAGCAGGAGCTCTTAAACAGTCACCGTTTGTTATTCACAGTTGGCCTTCATATCTGATGGCCATTGCACTATCTTCCACCTGTAGAACCCACTAGAAGCCTGAGTACAGCACCCTATGGAAAGGTATAGAATTATAGATATTATTTTAATTCTATTGTTTTTTTATTCCTAAATCATTATTGTTTTTCCTGTCACATAATTGTATTCTAATCTATAACTATCATAATATAACTATTTTTGAAGTGGTAAATTTTTCACACAACTTCTCTTTCTTCATAATGGTCATCACTAGTTGGCATGCATATCTGAACAAACACTAGATTTCTTAGAATTGCTTTGTCATTGATAAAAATGCTATTGATAAGACTGCCTTTGCTCTTGTATTTAAAACAATATTCACATTATTATATTTATTGTTAATTCTAGAATAACCTATTCTTGTATCTTCATTCTTTTAATTACCACCCATTCATATTGTCTCAAAGAGTCCTATAATATTAATATTTTTTTCCCCTCTTTTCCATGTAATTGTTCTAAAAGTCTTTAGATAATTGATATATAAAATAATTAGTCTTATTGTTGCGTAATATTGGAAGTTCTTTGAAGATATTTTTTAAAAAAAATGCATTTTTAAGATAAGTTACAGTTTTATTGGAACTCTGTCACTTAAGATTATTTCACTTTTAACGTTGTCAAAATAGTCTACACATTCAATTAAATTTGCATTAATTTTACATATTCTATCAAGTGTCTTTAATGTAACAGTGATGTGCATTATTTTATTTTGAAGATTTTTTAATATCGTGCGAGATATGATTAATTGCAATATGAAAATCGTTTTGAGTACTTGCTAGTATAGTAACATCAAAAAATGAGATTTACAATCATTGCCCAAATGAATATATATATATAATAAAAATAATTAAAATATTATTAGGATAAAATAGCCAAAAATATTTCTGTAATGGAGGGTCTTTATTAGTTTTTTTTCTCTGTTTATTTTAAATATTTATTTACTTAAATTTTATATTTTAATCATATGCATATAATTAAATATATTGTAGTAAGTAATACATACTTCCACTTTAATATATGACAATACTGTAATAGGAAAATAAAATCACTTTCCCATTGGTCCTCTGTGTATATAATGGAAATGCAGCAGAAAATGTGGAACTTAATCTAATTATTTTTATTGTTTTTATAGTGATCAGACATTGATGTTTATTAACAAAGTATAGAAATTTTTTAATTTTAGTTATGTAATAATGGTTAAATTATCTTATATATTAATAAACTAATCCACAACGTGAATATTTATAATGTTAAACACAATCACTTATAAATACACTACAATAAATAATACCTATTCCTACCTTAATGTATGACAATTCTGAAATAGAAAAATGAAATCATTTTCTCATTGGTCTTCTTTGTATATAAGGGCAATTGTTTACAATATTTATGTCAGAGGGCATGAAACTTAATCAATCTAGTTATTTTTATTGTTTTTATAGTGATCAAACAGATTGATTTTTATTAACAAAGTAAAGAAATTTCTTTTTTTTTTATTTTAACTTTGTAATAAACATTAAATGATCAGTCACTATAAAAATACTACATTGATTAAGTTTCATGCTCTCTGCCATAAATATTGTAGACAATCTCCTGTATATACAAAAAGTCTCAATGGGAAAATGATTTCATTTTCCTATTACAATATTGTCATGTACTAAGGTGGAAATGTATATTACTTATTGTAGCAGCCTTTGTAAATAATTGTGCTTAATGTTTTATGTATTCCCTTTATGAGTTACTTTATGACATAATTAAATGTGTGGGTATATATATATATGTGTGTGTGTGCGCGCGTGTGTGTGTGTGTGGTATAGACATTGAAATGAAAATCAACTTTTTATTATTGGAAAAAGGTTACTTTGTGAATTATTAAAGTTTAAAAAAAAAAAGCTCTAAACATTTTATTTGGACTGTAATTTTATATAGATTGCAAGAAAAAAAAGGCAAAATATTGGAAGCGTTAATACTGGGTCTGGAGAAAAATGGAAAAACTAAATGGATAAGTAGATTTAAAAAGTATATTTATTGAGAAAATGGAGAAAATAATATTAATAAAAAAATAAATTAGATAAGTCCTTACAAGTAAATATTGTAATGTTTTAGAGTAGTAAAATCTCTATAACTTTATTTTTGCATCAGAAGAATTTGATATATAATAAAAATATGTAATTCATAAATTAAGAAAATTGAGTGATGTGTTATGAATTTTGATTGTAACAGTCTGTTGTACCTCAAATACCAATTAATAAAATATAAATTTAGAAGGAAAAAAAAATGATTTAATTATAAATATTGTTATAGTTTGAAAATCTTATTTCTGAAGGCAGAGAATATTTAAACTAATTCCACAATTTAAAGCAATGCATAGAAATAAGACCATACTAATAAAAATGAGGGCAAACAAAAAAAAATCTTTAACATTATTATATAAAAATTATAAAAGAATATGTTAATTTGAATTTATTGCCTTCATTAATATTCAAATTCATAGAAAAAAGTAATCTTACATGATACACAAAATTCGATATGAATGTTTCCACAATGAACTAATAGAAGTATTGCATTGTAAGACAGAAAGCAATAAACTGTTGGAAATTATTAAAACAAATTAAAATTTTATCTCACATAAATATAGCATGAAGAAAATATGAGCTAAAATGAAAGTTGAATTAAAATTTAGCTTAAATGTTATATTTAGCTGTTATGTTTTTGTTTTTTTTTAAGAATGTTGATTACTTTATATTTCCTGTAAACTCTTTCTTGAGCTGTCTCCATATTCTAATTTTTCAACAAAATTTTTTAATCCTATATCATTCTTTGTTCAAATATACATCTTTTTTTTCTTAAAGGATGATCTGCAAATTTTTATTGTTTCTTCTACCAGACCTTTTTTTTTTCCTTCTAACCATTTTAGAAATGTTTTTGTTGGTTTAAATTAGTGTCTTATATTTTAGCATTCTCTCTACCTTCTTATTTTGAATATCATTATTTTCATGTACTATTATTTATGAAGTCTACACTTTCAGATAGTTAAGAATTTCGCTTTCTCATTTTAAATTTCTTTGTATTTTTTTATCAGCTTTTGAATGGAAAATTCTAAATAGAGAATTTTTCAGGTTTTATTGTAGATTTTATGGCTATTTTTCTGAATATTAGAGTACTTTTTATAAAACGAGATATTAACCATTCAATTCTAAATGGTAATATTGATGTAAACATCACATGATCACCATTTCTTATGCTTGCTTATATAACTGTTATTAAAACAGGCAAAACTCTCCATACAGTATTGCCACTCACTAACTAGTCTGGGGATATTGGATGAGTAGGCACTAGGTGGGGATTTTATGCACAAGCCTTCTGGCATCCATTGGATTACTCTGGCTTGCACTGAGTGGCAATATTGTATTGAGAGTTTTGCCTGTTTCAATATTGATGTATTTGTATTGCTTTTTCTTTAACATTTAATGTTATTTCTCTTTTCAGTTTTTTTTTCTTTTAATTACTGCATTTGTAGCATTTTTATTTTTTAATATCAAATTCAAAACTTTCATTGATGATTTTTATTAGTCTCCATTATTCTTTACTGAAAGAGAAATCTCATTTGATTATTTTGTAATTATTGTTGCTTCTAATAAATTCGTACAAAGTAGAAATAAAATAACTTCTTGACTTTTATAATAATATTTCTCATGTTTGAAAAATAATTTGTCATTTGAAACCTGTCATGGCAGCTGAATTTTTATTCATTTTATTAACTTGTTATAAAATGTCGTTGAAAGATTATTTTTGTATTTTTTTAAGCTTTGTATTTTTATATTGCAGGCTGTATATTAATTTTCCAATTAATTTGTTTGTTAAAGTGCTTTTGCAACTGTTCTTATTTTTTTAGTTTTTGATCGATAGATTATAAGATCATTCTGCTTTTTATATTTTTTATTTTCTGTTAATGATAAGAATGTTCTTCTATTTGCATTTATATCATCATTTGTATACAATTTATTATATATATATATAATTCATATGTTTTAAGAGTGTGGGTGGTAGAGTGGAAATTTTAAATATGTCTAATAAAGATATGTGTGGAAAAAGAGAAATAAAATTGAGTCATTCCATACAATATATGTTTAATTAAAAAGCAGATATATTAATCTTTAACAGATTTAAATTTTATATCTGGAATAGAGATAATCTATTGGGGGATAATAAGTCATTATAAATAATTATTAATATATTTATCCAAAATAGTTGATGTCAAAATTGTGAGTGCTGTAAGTTAACACTTATAAATCAAATTGTAATAATAATTATTTTCAATTATTATTACTTCATTACAATATGATCTATGCAAATTTAATTCAGATTCTCTGATCAATAGTTCTCTTTTCCTTATCACATCAACAAAATTCCTTATTTACTCGCATATATTTTTCTAAGAATTTTACGATCTCTTAGAATCCAGTTTTAAGACTTCAACTGCTCATCAATATATTATTTCTTTTAGCACTATGTCCAACTCAATTGCATTTCACTTTCCTAATTCTTTCAGGGATATCAGTGATAATTGTTCCCTTCTTATTACCTGCAAGATACATTTTTTTTGGCATTATTCAATGATTTGAAGTTTGTATTGATCTTCTATTAAGCATCAGGTCTGAACTGGTAAAACATTAAAAATCTTTCTTTTCGAACACATAGACATATTTGTTTACTTAGATGGCAGTTCTTACTCTAAATATTTTTTTAAATTTATGATCACCATTTAAAAATATTTCCAAGCACTAAATTGTCTCATTTATAATCATTGACGTTATCTTCTGCTTTAAATGTCAGTATAGTGCTTCCTATCACAAGAAGGACAAGTAGTACTAAGCCATCATATGTTTGGTTATCTGTAACTTAGTGTCTGTTTATTATTTTATATCCTGGTTTAAAGTTGAAAGAGAGATATTATTAGTTACCATTTCCATAAGTTCTCATATTTCAGTTTTTTTCTATTTACTGTATAATTAATCTTAGTTTTTATAAATTCTATTAAAATTTTTTAGTTTATTTTTATCAGCAAAGCAGGATTTCCCCCTCCCCCTTGTGATTAACTGCTCTAGTATAAGTTACATTTATTTTGAATTTTAACTAAGTGAATATTAGCTTATATTCACATCTATTTTACATACCGATTTTGTAATACTTTTCCAATTATTATTTTATCTTTTCAAATTAGACTTAACCATTATTCAATTTATTCTACTAATTGTTTCTTCAGTATCATTAAAATAAATACTGATTTGATATTTTTTTCCTCCTACACTTTTTTTATTGTACATCTTTTCTCAGATGAACACATCCATTAGAAATCCATACATTCAATACTATTTCAGGTAAGAATTGAAGTTGTTCAATTTCCATCTGGATTTAAACTTTTTTAAAGTACAACAATTAAATTGAACTTTAATCTCATTTTATTGTGAAATTGAGAGTTTTATAGATTGTATTAAAGTTTAAATTACTTTTATAGATTGTATTAAAGTTTAAATTACCTAAATATTATTCAAATGTAAATGTTGTGAAATTTTTGTAAGATGTATATATATTTTTATTTTTTAATGGTGCAAAATAATAGAATAAATTTTGTTAAGGTTTAAGAAAATTGCCAAGAAAGTAAATATATTACCATCAGGAGAAGTTTTTTTCCCCCAACATTAAACACATTTTAACTTATGATTTTACACTTGTAGATTTTAAAAAAATAATGTTAAAATTAATTCATGGGAAATTAAATATTATAGGATTTGGGATACAAGGTGAGAGTTGTGAAATGAGAAATGAAGAAACTAAGATAATTTTATTTTGTGTTAATAACACTTTTTTAGTTTGGGTTAGCCATTTTATTATAAGCATAGAAATGCATTAACTGATTAAAGTTGTAATAATTATATTTATAAAGCGTATGCTCATTACTTTAAAGTAATGTATATTAAGGCTACAACCTTAAAACTATGCACCTGAAAAAATGACAGTAGGGATCTCTGTAAGATTTGCAGAGGTCCCTACTGTCGTTTTTTCAGGCGCATAGTTTTAAGGTTGTAGCCTTAATATATATTATTGAACTGATTAACTAAAACTATTTAAAAATTTTATTTAGTATTAAAAATTTTTTAATGATATGCAATAACTTGATTTCTTCACTTGTTAAATTTGGATGCTTTCTTTAGTAGAATATCTAGTAGCTCATTTGTTAGTAAATCCCTGGATCCTCTAATATGTTGTCAACATTGTGAAGCATTCTAACGGTTTCTTTTATAATAAATTTTATCATATATAATAACACAGCAAAAGTACATCCACTTTTTCTTTTAAAATATATATGTTCTACAATAATATCAATAAATTAAAAATCCTTCTCCTTTTTTCTTTTCAAAAACTTTATTTTTTATCTCAATACTGAACATATATATACATTTATATAATACAAAACTCCAATGTTTCAACTGTTTTATCTCATACATATATTTCTATATGTTTAATATGTTTGTTACTGTTTATGTTAATGTAAGAGAAAATTTTTATGTAATTGAAGTTTATTTGTTGATATGTATTTAATATTGTTGCAGATCCTTGAAAATGACTGTATGAGATAAAACAGTTGAAATGTTGGAGTTTTGTATTATATAAATGTATATATATGTTCAGTATTGAGATAAAAAAATAAAGTTTTTGAAAAGAAAAAAGGAGAAAGATTTTTAATTTGTTGATATTATAATAAATTTTATATTAAGAGACAGAAATCAGGTTTTCATTGTGTGGTGATTACTACCAACATCGAGTATGATCTGTTGTTGTGGTGACTCACTGAAAATCACATATTCCATCTTACAAATCGATTAATTTAGAGCAATTAAACATATTTATATCATATTTCATAAAAATATATTATTGTAAGTTCAGAGTTAAAAAAAAAAAGTATTAAATGTACATATATAACATTATATAATCAAATAAGTATTACAATTATTAAATAATAACTACAATATATAAATATTTTAGTCTTGTTATTGAAACTCTACGAGAGATTGATCCAGACAGAAGATGCTTTAGAATGATTGGTGGGGTTCTCGTAGAACGAACTGTTAAAGAAATTCTTCCAGCTCTTTTACATAATAAAGATCAGGTAATATTACTTGTTTAATTAAAACATTTTTTAGTCACATTTAAGATAACTTTTTATTCATATTATAGTGAAAACTTGCTATTTTAACTTCTGCAATGCTTTTCTGGTATACGTGTTATACAAGTCTGATATCAACTGTAAGAGTAACTTGCAATCTTATTAAGCTCACTTGTTTATGTACAGTATCATGCTGTAAACTTAAAAATATAATTGTAAGTTTATAATTATATTAAATACATTATCCTTTTACATTAAAATACCTATATTCACACATATATAACTTAAGCATTATATTATAAAATTTTAATAACAAAAGAATATTTATATTTTAATCATTCATATATATAATATTTGTGAAGTTAACTAATGTCACTAATCAAAATGCAAAACAAAGAGATAATCTTAGGTCAAATTGTATCTTAGCAACTAAATGGGAAGGAAATAAAATTATAACTTTATTACGTAATTATTAATTATGATGCATTCAACAATAATCGAATACAAAATCGTGAAATGAAATAGTAATTCAGCACATGCTAATTATTGGAAGTTGATTCTACTATAAAAGCTAAATCAACTAATTTCCAAATTAATTATATCTTTTACAAATGAACTGGTTACTACGCATAGTTATTTTGCTATGTTCAAATACCAAACACATTAAAAAGATAAATCAATAGTTTGAATGAATTTTCCTTATTTATAAAATTTTCGTTAGCAGAGAACTCTAATATCACTCAAGAAAAGAGTAAATAAATTACTCTTTAATATTATTAATAATTTCAAAAATGAAATTATCTTTAATATAATAATTAGAGAAATTCTTAATGAGATCATTCTAAACTTGAATTTTAAGGAAGATAAATATCATCAAAAACATTTATATATCTAAATAAAATTATTTAAGATTTTAAGTTATAGAAAATGCATCATGTGTAAAGACAATTTGCCATAGGATCAAATGCCATTATTTTAACTTATTCCGGTACTTGGGGAATTACTGTCC